>OU426978.1:81108366-81290866 GCA_911387785.2 Aelia acuminata | reverse complement strand
CTGATTTAGAATTAATTGTAGCGTTAGAAAATAGCACTCTCACATTTACCAATTACAGTATACTCCCGCTTAACCGGCTCCCGTTTAACCGACTCTCCGGATAAACAGAAGGACGCTGTGAAAGATAAAATATTATTTTTAAGATCCTTTAAAGCATTTATAGCTTTGTCATATTATCAATCGCTGGTCAAAAATTTTGTTAAAATTTGTATTATGTTGCGGTTTGATAGATCTTAATTAAATTGAAATGTATACAAAATGTCTTTTGTTTTTTATTTGTTGACCGAACTCCAGTAAAACAAGTCTCTTCGAAGTAAAATTGATCTTGAAACAAACTCCTTATCCTCCACCCATTTCATAAAAAAATTAAAAAAGAAATTAAGAAGAAATAACTTCGTATATTTAGACAATACCGACGAGATGACATTAAGGTGCGCATAAACGAAAAAGAAAAAAAAAACATTTTGTGAAAACTGAATAAATTGATTGTGTAAATTTTCGTAAATCGTTAAATTAAATTAGCCAAAAAAAGTTTTCTTTAATTAATATTTATATAACCTTTGTAAATTAGGCTGTTTTTTTGTTTTGGGGTTTTATCGCAATATAGAAGTTATAATAATATATTTTTTTATACACTTATACGGATTGACCGGCTCTCTCGCTTAAACGGCAATGAATCGGTTCCGACGAGGACGGATAAGCTGGAGTCTACTGTAGTCAGAAATGTGTATGAAATAAATAAAATCTATTTATAGTGATTCATAGTGGCATAGTGATGCGTTAGGTGGATTTTATCAATTATGATCAGCACATTAAGGACTATTTAAGTACCTTATAATATATCTAAGTACATATATTATATATTAATCTAATCTTAATCTGTGGGTGACTACCTTTTTAAATTATTTAAAAATAATTTAAAAAGGTAGTCACCCACAGATTAAGATAAGATTAATATAAAATAATTTAAAATTGACATACGTCAATAAATACCATAAATTGGAAAAACTTTGTCCACCTCCCGTTACTCGCAAAATTTGCGTGATCGGGTAGTAGGTATCAGTGAAGAGGAAGGATTGGCTCTACTTGGAGCCGAGCTCTGTGGTGTAGTGGTTAGCATCCGCGCATGTCACGCGGGAGACCCGGGTTCGACTCCCGGCGGAGCCAAATCTTTTCTCTTCAAAAAATAAATTATGTACATATATTATTTCACAAAAATAAAAATCAAAGAGAAAAAAAAGTGTTCTCTTAAATGTAAGCTTCGGTTATGCTTAAATGTGGTGTAATTTAATTAAATAGGTGTGGTGTAGTTGGATTCAGACTTCAAATAGCGTAGGTAGAAAAATTGGGTTATAATTATTACCACAATCATTCTTTTTATTTTGTCAAATATTATGAAAATCGATGTCTAGGCAGGAAAAAATGGATTTTGCTAATTAAGACCCACTCAAAAGATATTTTAAAAGAACAGGTC
The DNA here is from genome assembly GCA_911387785.2 of Aelia acuminata. NCBI lineage: Eukaryota > Metazoa > Arthropoda > Insecta > Hemiptera > Pentatomidae > Aelia > Aelia acuminata. The sequence goes on along the minus strand of OU426978.1, from coordinate 81,289,392 downwards.
AGTGATTTCATTCAAACATGAATGATTATCATTCCAATAAATATTTATTTAAATAGATGTACTACAATTTGAAGTAAATTATATTTTATTACATAAAAAGTCTCTTTTGAAATAAAAAAAATTAATTTAAAGCAAATGGTTTGATAATAGTTATACCTTGATCTAATTGTAACAAAGGTATGTAACATCAGTGTAAAAATATTATTTCTGTTTCTATTAAATTATTAAATGAAATAAAAATTCAATTTTAATATTTGGAAAAGATTAATCCAAAAGATATTTTAAGCAAACAATATGTGATTTTATAGATTAATGTTTTCCTATAATTTTGATATTTATGGCTTAAATATTATATTAACTATTGTTTTTACCAAGTTAAAATTAACTTTAAAGAACATAACATGTTTATAAAACATTAAAGTTAACAATGTTTACAAAAGAATATTTTCATGCCAATAATTTTATATTCATAGATGTTATATTATTTGAAGTATATTGAAAAAATACTATATTCATATTTACGCTTAGTACAGTACCTACACTGCCAGCAAAGCTGCTTTTTTTTTTTTAATTATATGAAATCTGAATTGCAGCACTAGAAAGTATCTGTGACAAAAAAAAAAAAAAAAAAAAAAAAAAAAAAAAAAAAAAAAAAAAAAAAAAAAAAAAAAAAAAAAAAAAAAAAATCTTACCTATACTATTCCAAATAGCTAAAAAAATGTAGTTTTCGCCAAACGCACTGTCCTATCGTGCTCAAATGCCATAAATTTAGTATTGTCTGATTCAGACTTTTACGGAGTGTATGCGAATTGCAGGCTCATTTTTTTTCTTCCTATCAAAGCTAATAAAATCGTTTTTATAGCAGGAATTTTAGTAAATTAAAGGATCGAAATGAGAAAAATGCATTTCAATGGTTTCTTCGCGGGCTTTATGCATACATGCCCATACACATTCCACATACATGTGCCAGACGTTTTAATTCTCTGAAACTTATGGTTTTTAAGAAAAGCATGGATTGCGCCGCCCCTCAGCTTTATGAGGCTTCTTATTGTTTTGTTGCCTTTCCATGGATAGAAAATTATTTCATGTTGTTGTTGCCACTTTAAAAAATACCTCCCCCTTCATTGTCAGAAAGATAACCGTGAAAAACACCTGATGAATTTTGAAAAAAAACTTAATAAGGTTAATAAATTGGGCACTTTAATGGTATAGATGCTATGATTTTTATTTATGACTTATTAGGTTTTATATTTTTCCACTAATAAGAGAGAGTCTGTGCCTTCTTGCACACAAAGAAACTAATTTATTTGCTTTTTTGAAATTTAACTTTTTTCGTTAATACTTCAATTATTTAAATAATTTGAGCCATGGGGAAGGATAGGTAAATTCAGAATGTAGAAAGATTAATTTTTAGGGACTATGCAGTGCATAGTGATTTCATATTTACCAGGAAGATTACAGGAAATAGTTTTGAAGAGAAGAAGGTCAGAAAATGGAGTCCTTCCTTAACTATTAAACGCTGCTGTAGAAAAATAATTTCTCCTTAAGGACTGGGTGGTTGGGGGGGGGGGGGGATGGTGAAGAGGCAACAAAAAAAGTTAATTATGCTTATCGTTATGTTAAACCTGAAAGTAAAATCTGATACAAATCTAAGTGCGAAATGCTTCGTGCGGGTCCAGCTAGTATATTGATTATTTATTATAAAATCTAACAGGCCAGCGCCATGATAATGAGCATGTATTACTTTATACAATAAATACATCTATCTACCAAATTTATTTTTATCTATACCATCATAAGTCTTTTTTAATGCATTAGGATATTAAAACTAAATTTTAAATAAATATATTTTTGCATGAAAGTACCTTAAAAAATTTCCCCATTGCTTTGTAATCAAGACTGTCAGAGCAATTGAAAACAACACACTGCTTAGCTACTGCTTTGGCTAAGTCCTTGCTGGTTTCTGTTTTTCCTGTGCCTGCTGGACCTTCTGGGGCGCCTCCTAGATTTAATTTTAATGCTCCCATCAGTGTCCTAAATGAATAAATTTGCATTTTAATACAACATTACATTACATTTTAATACAATTACAAAACAAAATCATAATAACAGATGAAAATTTCTAGAGTTTAATGGCTCAGGTTTTGATAGGGTTGGGTAATAAGGGCAGAACATTGTTTGGTTTTTACCTGGTTTTTGATCTTCACAGATCGAGAAGAAATCTGCTCCTGCCTAAAAGAAGACACATTCCCTAAGGACCTGTGGAATTCGTTCTACGACTGTCGTGATGAAATCATTAGGGCCAATGCAATACTAATCGACCTCAATAATTGCATTTCTTTGTACAAAACGATGTCAAACCTGCCTTTAAATCGGGATATCTGATCTTTGAACCTTCCCGATTCCGGAGGGAAATATTTTTTCCTCTCTCCAGAGCTTGTGATAACAGTAATCCCATCCATCTGTCCATCCAAATAAAATAAGCAAATGGTACATTGTCACAGGCCATTCATTACCTCTGGGATGCGGAACTAACAGAAAATAGATTTTAAATTGTGCATTACTTTGTGAGCCAATTTTGATTTCATGCCCACTACTTCAATCCAGTTAGAATACAAATCAACTAAATCCATATAATCCTTTGTCTCGTGTTTTAAAACGCTATGTCTCCTTTAAAAACTGGAATTTGAATAGGTGCAACCTCACATTTAATATTAAAATTTGAAGGTTTCTTATTAACAACTATTGAAGATGCGAATGCAATTTTCTCTACCAGAGTACTTTTCACATGGAAATAATCTTTCCCAAATGTTCAAATTACATTCGATTTGAGTATCACTATTATAAGTCTTACAACCTGTTGTTTGAAGCAACACAACCCTTATATTAAATTATTATTCCATCTTATCGACATTTCGGGCTATCTGCCATCTTCAAAGATCATCAATATTCACTTATTTACATTTGGTGTGTAATTGTAAAAAATAAAAAAAAAAAAAACTTATATCACTTAACATCATTTCTTAATTTATTCATATTGCCCTCAGTTGTGATAATCTGCCACAGCTGCGTCACTTTCCGTTGAGCACCCATCAATTCAGCTGGAGTCTGTTGGGAAGGTTTTAGCGATAAATATGTCTTGCATAGAGCCACGAATTTGGCTACATCTGAAACCATTCCTGGCTAATAATAAATATCTTTGAGGCACTGCAAGGTCTTGAAAGTACCTAGATGTCCCCATAATGAATTGTATTTAAACTTGAACAGCACTTCACATATCTTGGATTTTGGTAATACAATTTTCCATGGGATGTCATCTCCGAGAATCTTTTTTGGATCTACTATCCGTTTGAACATCGTTTCCTCTACTTTCCAACTTGGGTAATCGGCCGCATGCTTTTCACCAACTTTAACATTTATAGTACAAGGGTACTCCACAGTCCACATTTACATCAACATCGGATTCCCTCGAATGAGATAAAGTGTCTGCCGTGGAGCTAAGTTTACCTGGTAGATGCTTAATCTTGAAATTATATTGTTGTAATTTGACCTCCCATCGGGCTAATCTTCCATTGGGGGCATTCAGATTCAGATTATTTACCAGAAATCATTGGGTATTAAGAAATAGCCCTACAATTGGTGATCCCGACGTGATTTTTGACAGTTTTCCTAGCTAGAATGAGTGATTGCGAGAACGGCAAAGATGATTACGTGGTCGATGCAAACATTTCTAACCCCTTCAGAAATATTTGTTCATAACTAAGTCCAAAATGTGAAAACACACACAATTTCATCGATCGGGTAAGTATAAAAATTTCTTTTTGGTTAGGAAAACATGAACTTTGGTTCTTTCAGGTTGAAGCCCAGTTCATGATCAACCAGATCACGACTGAGGAAACTAAATTCACGTACTTGGTTGCTCAGTTGGAGCCCAAATACATATAAAATATCTGGGATATTATCTGGAAGCGATAGAATGTTTACTCAATATCTTTATGGAAAGCGAGGAAAAGAAAATCAAACCCCTTGCACCCAAGCTGGAACTAGGAACGGATAAGCTAAGCCAACTAACTACTCAGAAAAAATAAATCCTATGCAGGTGCAGAAATTACTGACAATGTCCTAAAGACACTATGGGTGAATAAAATACTAAGTAATGGTATAAGTAAGTAATAGAAATGGCTGATAAAATCATTGAAATGAGCCCGCATTCATCAATATACTCAGCCCATCTGCAGCATCCATCTGTCTCAGCCCAAGATCATCAAGAAAGAAGCCTTTCAAAGGCAGTAACGGAACTTCACGTGGAGGCGATCTGATGGCAGAGGAGAGAACAGAACGAAGAGGTTAATATAACCCTAAAGGTAAATATAACCCTAAAGGTAAATATTGCTTTATCACTTCCGATTCGGTAATCAAAGTCGACCCGAGATAATTTAACAACCTTGCCGTCTATTTGTCAATGATCGAAATATTGGACTGCGTTTCCTGGTTGACAGTGGGACAGAAGTATCAATTATACCGCTTCTTCAAAAACCTAAAATAGATAAAACTTACAAGCTTTTTGCTGCAAATAACACCAAAATCCCCACTTATGGAAGTAGAACCTTATCGCTAGACGTAGGGCTTCGAAGAGAATTTCAATGGCCAATAATCATTGTAAAAGTTCGACCAGGAATCTTGGGAGCCTCTTTTCTTGACAAGTTCAGCCTTCTGGTCGGTACTAGACGAAAGCGTTTAATCAATGGTATGACAAAACTCAATATCAAGGGCGAACTCAACGCCATCACAGCCGAAGATATGATCAGTTCTGTAAGTAGCAATTCTAAATTTCAAACATTATTAGCGTTATACCCAGTAAGTTAAGTATAGCGTCACCCAGATAGACATCTCTGGCATTCAAACCTAACACAGTCCACTATATCGAAACAAAAGATCCATCCATCCATCCATCATTATGGGCCAGTCCATCACACATGGTAAACAAGAAAGATGGAATATTTCGACCATGCGGTGATTATAGACAACTAAACAATCTAACATTATCGAATCAACGATTTCCACCAAATTCTTTACCCAATCCCTCGAATCAACGATTTCCACCAAATTCTTTACCCAATCCCTCGAATCAACGATTTCCACCAAATTCTTTACCCAATCCCTCGAATCAACGATTTCCACCAAATTCTTATGGAGAGAACTATTTTTTCTAAAATCGATCTATGTAAAGCGTATTACCAAATTCCAGTCACCGAGGAAGACAAATAAAAAACTGCAATAATAACCCCTTTCAGTCTTTATGAGTTCAAGATCATGAATTTCGATTTGCATAATTCCCCATCAACATTCCAGGGGTTAGTGAATGAAGTATTCCATGGCTTAGACTTCATATTTCCTTACTTGGATGATGTCTTGGTAGCATCATATTCTGCAGAAAAACATGAAAATCATTTGTTAAAATTGAACTTGTTATTTGTTAATTCGCATGTTTTAATTTCAGTTTAAAGTACTTTAGTTTTTTTCAATTTTGCATTGTGTTTGTTTTTATAAATTAACTAATTAATTGGCAGAATGTTGTGTTTTTATAGATCGAATTATGTAAATAGCGATATCTCCTGCCACTTGGAATAATTTTTTCTATTTTTGAAAACAGATGTAGAAGTTTATGAAGTCTAATATATAGCACATATGTTTTGTCTTTTTGTGATTGAAATCATTGTAATATTATTTCTAATTATGTTTTTTCGCTAAAATAAACACATCATTATTATTTCTTCCTGGAAATTGAGTTTTATTTATTTCCAAGACATTCAAAATACTAACAAACAATGTTCCAGGTTTTCTTTATATTATTTTCCCTCTTATCATTCATTGTAGATAGTTCAATAGATTTCATAACTAAATAAGGTGTCCCTAGACACTCCCACGTATTCAACTGCTATGCTGAATTGAAGTGGTTCTACCCAGTTTTTCAGCTGCAATATTTCCTTGGTGTATATCGTTTCCGAATGTTTAGAATTAAGAAGCCTCCAAATTTTGTGAATTTGTTCACACCCTGTTTCTCTATACATTCTCTAAATACCAGATCCCAAACCTTAACTCTATACATCCTTCCTACCAAACTGGAGCCTCCTTTAGGAATTCCTTGCCTGTTTCCATCCATAAATTTCATCCCTTACCTTTTTCAAAACTCAATTATTTCTCTACCTCCTTAATCTTCAAACTACCGTAACTATGTAAAATAACAAAATCCACATTCATTTGTAATATTTGTGTTGGTATATATACAATTTTTGTTTCTCTTTTATTGTTTTAAATTCAAAAGGATGGAACCATTCAACTTTTATTCTAATTTATTTTAAGCTGTTAATATTTTAATATAATATAATATAATTTAATATAATATAGCTGTTAATACCACATGCCAAGTATCTACTTACTGAAATTTCCTCTAACTCATTTTCACTTCTCTTCTCAGTAATCTTTCGTCCTCCTCTAGCCAAATTCCATCCAAACTTTAAGACATCCCTCCTTACCTATGTCCCTCTCTATAACAATATAATCATCGCTGGAGACTTTAATATAAACATTCTCTCTAATTCCCCCGAAAAACAGTTCCTCTTAGATTTGGTATATTCCCTCAACCTCTTCATCGTCCCTTTCCAGCCAACCCATCATACCCAATTTTCCCATACTCAAATTGATCACATCTTTGTCGACTCCCGTCAAAAACTTTTATCATACTCACAAAGTCCTATGCTATCTTTGTTGAGCCACGACTTAATCCGTATATCCTATGATCTTCCGATTCCTACCTTCATTCTAAAACAAATATCCTGGAGAAATCTTGACTTCCAATTTACTCATACTTCATGTAAATATTAGAAGCATAAGTAAAAACATTCTATATCTTAAGGCACTAGTCAATTCTCTACAATACAAACCTCATGTGATAATATGTACCGAGGCTAGATTAGTGGACAATATGAGTTTTATTAACATAAACGGATACACACATCTTCATAATAACAGTAGAATAAATATATGTGATAGAGTTGTTACTTACGTAGTGTTACCCGATTTCGGGAACGTAAATATATGCCCTACTCAGTGGAGAAGGGGTGGGTAGAAAAAGAAGCAACCAAAAAAAATGAAAACAAAAATTAAATAATTAAAAATTAATCAAGAAGTAAATAAAAATAATTCAATGAATAAATGCTGATTAACAGGAAGGGAAATAAAAATATAATAAAAAAATTGTAGGCGCCACGCCGTTTTTTAGTTCTTAAAACCTAAGATCCGGAAAAACGTCGAAAACCTAATCCATACAATGCAAATGATTGATTGAAGTACTATTGAAAAGGATTAAAAAAAAATAAAATTGAATCCTTATCTCTACAATGAAATTCAATTATCTTTCTTCCTTTTGGATCAAACTTACCTTGTGAAATAAATAATAATTTGGTAGGAACAAAAAAATCAGTACTGTGAATTTAATAGCAATTTCTTTCTCTTTGAGGGAATATAAAATTCATTTACAAAAAAAACAAATTGAACATCAAAAGAAATTAATATTGGTTTATTTACATTTTTTTAAATTTAAATTACAATCATAAAAAAAAAAAAAAAAAAAAACTTTTGATCAACCCTATAAATATTTACAATAAGAGGCGAAAATGCTCAAAACAAAAAAAAAACTCCATCACACAAACTATATAATAATAATTACAAAAGCTACTTTTCTGTCCTTATTCTTATAACTACTATTATTCCCTCAAATTATTACAACAACAAAAAAAAATGCATTGCTCTCCAACATAATTAAAATATTAATTCAGAGCTCTGAGAATAAAGAAAACTGAAACTTAGCTGGTTGGTGGGTGCACCCGTCGGTCGCTCGCCCCCAGTCCTCTTCTATTTTCAATTTTTGGCTCTTTGCTCGCCAAAACAGCCGCAGATTTTCCTGATCTTGTAAGTCCCCTCCTCGGGTAATGTTCGGCTACCACACTCACTTTGGAACTTAAAAAAAACCTCAGGAAAAAAATTTAAATCCGGCAGAGCCGTCACCACTCAAGCCTCGACTCGACTGTCTCTCTCCGCTCGTCTTTTTTTTTCTCTGCCACCACGTAGCGCTCGTTGTTATAAGTTAATATTTCTTCACTTTCACTTCTCTAAACAATATGTCTTTGAATTCCACTAATATTGTAACGGTTATTTTATTTTATACTAATTTAATTTACATTTAATCTTATATTTTATATAGCGTACTATAAAAAAAATATTCTATTGAAATTGCTATTAAATTTCGAGTTACTAAGCTCACTCGATTTGGTTCCCTTTTGTTTATTGCCTTATAACACTAGGTTAATTAGTTTAAATCACAATATAAACTATGGCCAATATTTACAAAATTTTATTCTAACCTGTTTAAGCAAAAAATTTCTACCGAATGAAAAAAAAAAGATCATGGCCAAAACTAACAATAAAAATTGTTCGGGCCAAGCTGTAATGAAAAGCAAAGGCCTTGGTCTCTTGAACCTTTACCATTTTTTTTTTCCAAAAAAAAAAATATATACCTAAACCTTGTTACACCGTAACAACTCTCCCCTTTCATAAAAAAAAAAAAAAAAAAAAAAATGGAAACCCAGTGCCTCTAACTTAAGACAAAAAAACTTGTTTATTAACCCGTAACTACCTATACCTTTAAAAAAAACTCAAAAGCAAGAATAACTATTTCCGTCATCATTACCTCATCAAGATACCATCTCAACATCGCTGTTACTCACCGAGAAATACGAACAAAAGAAACGAATAGTAAATAGTAGATATTTACAAGGTAGTTCTTAGACAGCGTAATAAAAACAAGACAATAGTTTCACACCCCATCGCTGGGTTCTCCGGGGTCCTTCTTAAAATCCTTGACATGGAAAATTCCGGCTGAACAACCCGAAGAAGGATCTTCTAGCTCATATGTTACAGACGATATCTTATTTTTGATGCGGAATCGTTTGAATTTCGGACATAGTTTGCTGGATACGTAATCCACCGCACTAGATTGGGGATGTGCCCGACACCAAATAAATTGACCAACACTGTATGATACTGGCCGCCTTCGCAAGTTGTAACTCCTCGAGCTCTTTTCATAGGCTCTCTCCAACCTATCTTCGACCTCTTGAAACAAAACCGGCAGTTTTTTCAATCTTTCCAGACGATCCTCTTTATCTCTTACGACATCTGATGGCCCATCGACTTTATCCTCATAATAATCCCCCGATCGCGGCAGCTCACGCCCGAAATTTAGATACGCTGGTGAAAATCCCGTTGTCTCATGGACTGAAGTCTTCAGGGCAAATTCCAATTTATATAAGTCTTTGTCCCATAACCGCTGATTGTCTCGCACATACGATGCCATCATGGTCTTGACAACTCGATTAATTCTTTCAGTGGGGTTTGCTTGCGGGTGGTACAATGGTGTGAACCATATGTTTACGCCGTACTCCTTCATCTTATTCAAGAAGTAAGCACCCTTAAATTGTACTCCGTTATCGCAAACGATTACCTGCGGCACTCCAAACATGCAAAAGACTCTTTCCTCAATTAGCTGGGCAATCTTTTTCGATGTCGCTTCTCTCATGGCCAGCAACACTGAGTACTTGGTGAAGTAATCGCTGACAACTAACAGATACCTATTCTGCTGGGTCGATCTTGGTAATGGTCCCATGATATCGGTGGTGATAATCTGCCACGGCCGGGTCACTTTCCGTTGAGCACCCATTAATCCAACTGGAGTCTGTTGTGATGGTTTCAGCGATAAGCATGTCTGGCATCGAGCCACATATTTGGCTACATCTGAAGCCATGCCTGGCCAGTAATAAATTTCTTTGATGCGCTGCAAAGTCTTAAAAGTGCCGAGGTGTCCTGATAAAGGATTATCGTGATATTCCATCAGCACTTCCCCTCTTTTAGATTTAGGTAGTACAATTTTCCATGGCTTATCATCTCCGAGAATCTTTTTGGGATCTATTATGCGTTTGAACAACTTCGTTCCCTCTACTTTCCAAGTTGGGTATTCGGCCGCACGCTCTTCGACCGACTTTAACATTTTTAGGTACCACGCGTCCATGTCCAGGTACTCAACAGCCACCACATTTATATCAGCATCGGATTCCCTCGTACGAGACAAGGCGTCTGCTGCAGCATTATGTTTACCGGGTCGATGCTTGATCTCGAAATTATATTGCTGTAATTTAACCGCCCAACGAGCCAATCTTCCATTGGGGTCCTTGAGATTCTGAAGCCATCTCAGTGCCATGTGGTCGGTAATGACAGTGAAAGGCATTCCCTCCAAGTACGGTCTAAATTTTTCAATTGCCCAGAGGACCGCTAAACATTCGTGTTCAGTTGTTGAAAACTTACGTTCTGCAGCGGTTAATCCTCTACTAGCATATGCAATTGCTTTTTCTCCAGCTTCGGTTTCCTGGGAAAGAATGGCGCCAAGTCCGGTTGATGAGGCGTCCGTTTGCAACAAAAACGGTAATGAAAAATCAGGGCAAGTCAAGATAGGAGCGGATACCAGTTTCTCTTTAATGGTTTCCATCGCTTTCTGTTGTTGCTCTCCCCAATGCCACCGACGGTTCTTCTTCAGTAGCTCTGTCAATGGGGATATAACAGACGAAAAATGGGGTACAAATCTTCGGTACCACGAAGCCAGCCCAACCAGACGTCTGACCTGCCTCACATTTTTAGGGGTTGGAAAATCCAAAATAGCCGTAACTTTTTCTGGGTCTACCTGCAGACCATTCTCATTAACTACGTAGCCGAGATATCTTAATTCCGAGCGGCAAAACTGACTTTTCTCCCAATTTAAAGTGAGCCCTGCCTCGAATAACCTTCTTAGTACTTCTTCTAACACCTCTAAATGCTTCTCAAACTCGGGGCTCGTGATTACCACATCATCCAGATAAACAAATACGTATGGCTCTAAATCTGGACCCAATATATCGTCTATAAGACGCTGCCAGGTAGCTGGAGCGTTGTGGAGCCCAAATGGCATACGTAAAAAGTGGTAAAGCCCCCGCCCTGGGACTGTAAAGGCAGTTTTCTCACAGCTTTCGGGGCTCAGCGGAACCTGCCAATAAGCCGACTTAATGTCTATTGACGAGAGGTATTTGCTGTCTCGAAGTCTGTCCAAGATATGGGAAATAAATGGCAACGGATAGGCATCTCTTTTCGTTACCGAGTTCAGCTGTCTATAATCCACGCAGAAGCGATGCGACCCATCTGGTTTCTGAACGAGAACAACTGGGGACGACCAAGGACTTCTTGAAGGGACGACTATCTTGTCCTTAAGCATTTCTTCAAGTTCTGCATCCAAAATCTTCTGTACGTGGGGGGATACAGGGTAATAGCGCTGTTTTATTGGGCGTGCGTCGCCCGTCTCTATTACGTGCTGTACTCGGCTGGTACAACCGATTTTAGGAGTTCCTTTTCCTCTCCAGTGTTCAATCAGCTCCTCGAGTCGGTTGTGTTGGCTACTATTCAACGAAGTCCGACTTACTAAAGACGGTGTTTCAGTTGCCGAAATGGTGTTAGAAAATTCCCAGGTACCTCGTGATATGTCTGGAACGACCTTAACCTTTCGCCAGAAATCAACTCCCAATATCAGATTCGTTGTCAGCCCTGGAATAACCAAAACGTTCAGTGCCGCAACTTTTCCTCCAATCTCGACTGGAAGCGTCACAGAACCCGCAGCTTCAATAGATGATCCGTCTGCCAGTGCTATCTTGATTTCTTTCTGAGGTTTAAGTTCCATGCCCAGAGAAGAAAACTTTTGCCAACTTTCATGACTTAGCAGTGATCTTGTGGCTCCAGAATCGAGTAATCCCACGAACTTCATCCCTAAAATATTGACAGAGAGGTAAGGCCTGTCATCCTTCCCTTGTAGCGCAGTGAGATGCTTAGTTGTCCTTTCCGTAAATTCCCGCACCGTATCCAGCCACTCCTTCCATTCAGGAGAATTTCTGTAGGACATCAAGGGGTTGTGCGAACTCCGTCCTCTTAAGTTCGCCCCCCTTCTGCGTTTCCCGGCCTATTTTCATTAGGGCTCTGCTTCGATACTTCGAATGATTTTTTCTTTGGTTTACGGCATTCTCGTGAAATATGGCCAGGCTCCCCACAATTCCAGCACTTCACCCTCGGTTTTGGACGCTGTTCCCAATTCGAATCATGTTTCTTTGGCTCCTGACTGTCTAAGGACCTTGCTAGGTTGTTATCTGGTCTCGGTAATTTTTGGTATTTGTCATTCTGAGAGGTAGGCGGGGTTGGCCTGTATGCAAGGTCAGGTTCAAGTAAATCACAATTAACGGGAGGGGGTCGGTGGTTTTGTACACGCCATCGGGTTTGCTCTAATTCTTTTCCCAGTCTGCGAAGAGTCTCCAACGATTCTATCTTTTGTAAGGCTAATCCCTTTAAATAGTACGGATGTAAATTCCTTTTTATAACCTTGAGCATTTCATCTTCATTTGGGGGAGATGGGAGTCGGTAAAAGTAATTTTCCATTACACTTATAAATATGCCAATGGATTCCTCGCTGCCCTGTGTTCTCGTTCTTATTTCCTCCCACAATCTCTCAGAGTAATCCATCGGTTCGAATTCCCCTTTCAACTCGGCTACCAATTGAGACCAGGTCTTGACCCGTCGCCTCATAGCCTTATACCAAATTAACGCTTTTCCCCCGAACAGATCGTAAGCAGAGGACAAGAGGTCATAATCGGAGGTGTTCCTAGCTAATTTCATCTCATCGATAGCCTCCAAAAATGCGTTTACACTTAGCCCTGTACCATCCCCAAGGAATCGAATGCCCCAATCTTTGACTGGAACCTGATATCGGTTAATCCCAAAGGTTCTTTCCTCGCCACGTGCATCACTAATATCTTGTGATTTATCTACTAGTCGCGTTCCGTTGCAGATATTGTTGAATATTTGCAAACAAGAGACTGATTCTTTTAAATATTCAGACTTCAGGTTTTCTTGCTCAGTACCTGACACAGTCATAGTCGAAAGAGTCCTCAGGAGATTTGCGATTAATTCGTCTAATAGCCGACCCATCGGACTTCCTCGACTCCCACTAAAATTATCAAGGGACCCCCTTATAGTGTCTAGCATCCTTTTTGTTTCAAGGAAATCAGACTGACCCTCTGTCTCCCGATTCATGAGATTAGATTGCCCATCTGATTCCGAATTGATTGGTTTGGTTATGGCAGGTTGTTTCCTAACACCTTCTCCTTCAACCGCACTTTTCGAATCAAACAAATCAAAAAGCTCGAGACAAAATGCGCTCACTGTCTCCTTCCGCTCTACATCCTGCGGTTCCACTACATGGACCCGCGCGAGACGATTATATACATGCTGCAGCCCAGTATCGATTTTAGCCCGATCCCCTGCACTCGAGGACTCATCCAGCAAATTGATTTTCGCTAAAAGCTTTTCTAGTTTTTTCTGGCATGTTTCAACCTCAGAAATTTCGGTCATAACTACCGTTGGCCTAGGTATTTTCCCTTCCACTTCACGTCTCAGAAGCGGTCTAAGTTTTTTCCGCATCCCCTCGACATCTGAGATTCCCTTTATACCACGAACTTGGAGCTCGTACTCCAACTCATCTTTTGCCAATAGATAGACATCCATGTCGATTTTTTTTTTGTTCGCCACGGTCCAAAAATAAGAACAAAATTATTTATCTATTTATTAAATTTTTTTTTGTTATTATACCGTTTTAGTTATATATATATATATATTTTTTTTAAGGGCCCCACGTTGGGCGCCAGACTTTGTTACCCGATTTCGGGAACGTAAATATATGCCCTACTCAGTGGAGAAGGGGTGGGTAGAAAAAGAAGCAACCAAAAAAAATGAAAACAAAAATTAAATAATTAAAAATTAATCAAGAAGTAAATAAAAATAATTCAATGAATAAATGCTGATTAACAGGAAGGGAAATAAAAATATAATAAAAAAATTGTAGGCGCCACGCCGTTTTTTAGTTCTTAAAACCTAAGATCCGGAAAAACGTCGAAAACCTAATCCATACAATGCAAATGATTGATTGAAGTACTATTGAAAAGGATTAAAAAAAAATAAAATTGAATCCTTATCTCTACAATGAAATTCAATTATCTTTCTTCCTTTTGGATCAAACTTACCTTGTGAAATAAATAATAATTTGGTAGGAACAAAAAAATCAGTACTGTGAATTTAATAGCAATTTCTTTCTCTTTGAGGGAATATAAAATTCATTTACAAAAAAAACAAATTGAACATCAAAAGAAATTAATATTGGTTTATTTACATTTTTTTAAATTTAAATTACAATCATAAAAAAAAAAAAAAAAAAAACTTTTGATCAACCCTATAAATATTTACAATAAGAGGCGAAAATGCTCAAAACAAAAAAAAAACTCCATCACACAAACTATATAATAATAATTACAAAAGCTACTTTTCTGTCCTTATTCTTATAACTACTATTATTCCCTCAAATTATTACAACAACAAAAAAAAATGCATTGCTCTCCAACATAATTAAAATATTAATTCAGAGCTCTGAGAATAAAGAAAACTGAAACTTAGCTGGTTGGTGGGTGCACCCGTCGGTCGCTCGCCCCCAGTCCTCTTCTATTTTCAATTTTTGGCTCTTTGCTCGCCAAAACAGCCGCAGATTTTCCTGATCTTGTAAGTCCCCTCCTCGGGTAATGTTCGGCTACCACACTCACTTTGGAACTTAAAAAAAACCTCAGGAAAAAAATTTAAATCCGGCAGAGCCGTCACCACTCAAGCCTCGACTCGACTGTCTCTCTCCGCTCGTCTTTTTTTTTCTCTGCCACCACGTAGCGCTCGTTGTTATAAGTTAATATTTCTTCACTTTCACTTCTCTAAACAATATGTCTTTGAATTCCACTAATATTGTAACGGTTATTTTATTTTATACTAATTTAATTTACATTTAATCTTATATTTTATATAGCGTACTATAAAAAAAATATTCTATTGAAATTGCTATTAAATTTCGAGTTACTAAGCTCACTCGATTTGGTTCCCTTTTGTTTATTGCCTTATAACACTAGGTTAATTAGTTTAAATCACAATATAAACTATGGCCAATATTTACAAAATTTTATTCTAACCTGTTTAAGCAAAAAATTTCTACCGAATGAAAAAAAAAAGATCATGGCCAAAACTAACAATAAAAATTGTTCGGGCCAAGCTGTAATGAAAAGCAAAGGCCTTGGTCTCTTGAACCTTTACCATTTTTTTTTTCCAAAAAAAAAAATATATACCTAAACCTTGTTACACCGTAACAGTAGTGAATGATTTGAATTTTAAAATTGTTTATGAGCAATTTGGGAAATTAAAAACTTCCAGTTTGGTAATTGAACTAGACAATAATACCTCAATGAAAATTACTGGAATTTATCGCTGCCATGATTATGATGAACTTGAATTTATTAATGACCTTAATCAATTCATTTTAAGTAATAGATGCATAATTAACCATGCAATTCTTGGTGATATTAACTTAGACCTAATTGAATTTAATATAAAAACGCAGGAATATTTGTATTCATTACTTCAAAACGGTTACCAATCACTGATAAACACAGTTACACATCCTAATAAAAACACTAATGAAGGAACATGTATCGATCATATCTTTGTAAAAGGGTTATTTCATCCTAATGCAGGAAAATTGCTACATATGATAACAGATCATTATCCTACTTTCTTATCACTACAAGAATATAATTTTAAAAAAGAATGTACCAACAAAATAATAACTAACAATAAAAAGTTTATTGATTTATGTAGGATTGAGAATTGGGATGTCATGTTGAGTATACCTGATCCAGAAATAGCACTTGATGTGCTAGTTTCTAAATTACAGAATATTACTAATTTATCCATTAAGCAAATACCTAAAGATCAAAAACCTCGCAAAGATTGGATTACACCTGCCTTAGTTAATTCAGTTAATACCAAAGACAGGCTGTATAAAATTTGGAAAAATGATCAAAACAATCTAGTTAAAAAATCACAGTATACTTGCTATGAAAAAACCTTGAAATCTCTGTTAAGGTGTGCTAAATATAATTTTGAATCAAGAAAAATTCAAAATACTGATGTTAAGAGTATTTGGAAATATGTACGCAGCAAATTAGACAGTAAAGGAAAAAAACATGAAATATATGAAATACAGATAAAAAATAGAGACAGTAATAATAATCTGGAAATTGCAAATGACTTTAATGGCTTCATTACTGTATCTACATGCAAATACCAGCTCACCAACATGATATTCCTAATATTTCTTTCAATCAACATACTCTGTATTTAAATCCAACTACTGATTTAGAAGTTATGCAAACCATTCAAAGCTTAAAAAATAAAGCAGGAGGATCTTATCAAATACATGCTAATATGATTAAACTGGCATCACCTTTCATTGCTCCATCGTTAACGCACATTATCAACAATATCATGTTACAAGGTAAATGTCCCTCTCATTTTAAGACTGCAGTTATAGTTCCTGTCCATAAGAATGGGTCTAAGAAACTTGTGAACAACTATCGACCAATTGCCCTAATTTCCAACTTGGCAAAGGTTTTTGAAAAAATTATTTTCTCAAGGCTATATAATTTTGCTGTGAAATACAATCTAATTAGTGATAGACAGTTTGGATTTATTAAGAATAAAGGCACAGATGATGCAATTGCTGCGCTGAGTAAGTTCATCTATGAAAAACTTAACTGCAGTAAGCCGACAGTAGTAGCATTTCTAGATTACACCAAAGCTTTTGACACAGTTAATCATGACAAGTTGTTATCTAAACTGTCCAATATGGGAATTAGAGACCATATTTTGGACCTTATCAGAAGTTATCTAAAAAATAGATCACAGGTTGTAAAAATAAATGGAGTCATTAACCAGCCAGCTTATATTAATGTTGGAGTACCGCAAGGCTCTATTTTAGGACCTTTGCTTTTCATTTTATACATCAATGATCTCTTAATATTTCAAAAAGAACTCATTGCGTATGCTGATGACACAGCTGTTCCCTTGAGTGGTAACAACTGGTCTGATTTAGCTGAACAACTTACATATAAATTAAACATGATCTACTCCTGGCTATACCATAATAACTTAACACTAAATGTGAGAATTCCATATGAGTAATCCATCTTCATTACATTTGGCAATAACAAGGATTCAGTGCCTGAAATTTTTCATGCATACATTAATGGGCAGAGCCTTAACCGAGTTACGAATGCCTTTCATCCAATCTCCTTATCTTCCTAAATGACATTGCACCCGACAAAACCTTTAGCTTCAGACGCTCCCCAGCCCCTTGGATCAACTCAGAAATACGAGAACTAATGAAGAAAAGAGATGCTGCCAGAAGACTTTATAGACTTACCCACATACCTGAAGATTATTCTACTTTCAAAATCCTTCGAAACCTCACCCAAAGGTTCCAAGGTACAGTATTTTCAAAAGGTCCTCTCTAAAGCCTCAGATCCTAAATCCAAGTGGAAAATTTTCAGTAATTAGCTCTACGTCCAGCACCATCTATCCAGTCTCACCCGATGACTTAAACACTGCCATGGACCAACAGAAAATTACAATTCTGGTCCTATTAAATTTTTCAAAAGCCTTCGATTCCGTCGATCATACAATACTCCTCTCCAAGGTACAAGTACACAATACTCTGGTTCCAGTCCTTCCTGTCTTCCCGTTCACAAGCAGTTATTATTCCTAATAAACCACCTTCATCGTCCTTACCTCTCTCCAGAGGTGTACCTCATGGCTCTTCCCTTTCTCCAACCCTCTTTTCCGTCTATATAAATGACTTGTGACTTGTCAACCGTATTGCATCACTCCCATTTTCATCTATATGCCGATGACCTCTAAATTTACACATCATGTCACCCTTCGAATATAATAGAAGCGGCTTTAAAACTTCAAGAGGACATCGACAGTATTAACCGCTGGGCGACAGAAAACAAACTACGTCAAAATCCAGAGAAAACAAAAGCAATCCTTATCGGCTCAAAACCCCTATCCTATTCAGTTCCAAGACTCCATAAAAAAACTTGGTCTCACCTTTGATAATAATCTCTCCTGGAACCATCAAGTATCCCAAATTACCCGAAAATCCATTGCAGTCCTAAAACAGCTCCTTAGATTCCCCAGATATTTCCCCAGAAGCACCCGCCATCTTCTAGTTTCCTCTCTCATCCTTCCTCACTTTGATTATGGATGCCTGGTATACGGAAGGTTGTCTGGTGAACTAGAGATGAAATTAAAAAGATTAATGAACCACCTTATCAGATTCATTCTCAATATTCCCAGACACTCTCACGTCTCCCAATTGTATACTGAGCAAGGTTTTCTTCTTCCTAATCCAGAGGAAACAACCTCCTTGGTTCCTTTCTATTCCAATCCTTCAGAACAAAAAAACCTACCTATATCCTCGACCTCCTTACACCTCGTTCGTCCATCCACCTATTAAACTCTAGATCTCATCCCACCGACCTGTATGTTCCTACCCGTAGAACAGCCTCCTTTGAGCGATTCTTTACAGTACGTGCAACCCATCTTTGGAATTCCCTGCCTAACTCCATACGCAGCGCATCCTCTTTGGCATCATTTAAATTCCATTTATTCACTCATCTCCTAGATAATCAATCTTCCGTACAAATGTAAAAATGGTCAATATTTAGAACTATGAGTAAACACTATTTGTATTTTTATTATCCTATATATTATATATAATTTCATCCCACTGATCTAATTTTAGTCAGACAAATGTACTACCATATGTTTCCTTTTTGTTATTCTAAAGTCCCAGAATAAAGTTATATTTTCATTCATTCATTTAAAGCATCCAGCCCTCATTCCACAGCAATCGCCTCTTGCTTGGCTCATCATTCTACATACTCATACTCAATCTTTTCATGCAGGACCTACTCTTACCCTTGCATTGGTTAGAAGAAAATATTGGATTCCCATAGATAGAAAACTTATTAAAAGCTCCATCGGCGTATGTAAGTTTATTTGAGTGCTTGGCATCGAAAGCACTCCATCTCGAGGTTGTTTCCTCGTCATCATTCTTAACAGCATTGGAAAGGTTTATCTCTCGCAGAGGCCTTCCCAGAACCATATTCTCCGACCACGGAACCAACTTTGTCGGCGCCTCCCGTGTCCTGGAGGACATCTATAAACTCCAAAGAAGCATGGAACCCAAGCTAGTTCATCATTTGACACCTCTGGATGTTAAATGGAAATTCATCCCACCTCGAGCATCTCACTTCGGGGGATTGTGGGAAGCCAGCGTAAAGTCAGCCAAGGGACTCCTTGCGCACACCCTGGGTTCACAACCGTACACGTTCGAAGAGCTCTCCACTGCCTTCTGCAAAATCGAGTCCTTGCTAAATTCTCGTCCTCTGTGTCCACTCAAAGAAGATTCTCACGACTTTGATTTTCTCACACCTGGAAATCTACTCACCAGATGTTCATCATCAGTACTGCCACCTGAAACATTGAAACGCGCTTCTGCCTTATCCAGATGACGTCTTCTTCAAGCACAAATCAACACGATCTGGGAAAGATGGCGGAAAGAGTACCTCTACACGCTCCAGCAAAGAAGTAAATGGAACAAATATGTCAAGAATCTCTCAAGCGGAGATTTACTCATCCTCCTTGAAAAACGCTGTTTCCCCGGTTAGTGGCCAGTCGGCCGTGTTGTTGATACCTTTCCCGGCAGAGACAGCGTCACCCGAACTGAATGTCACAACAAACATAGTAACAGGCATGATATTGTAATTCCTTAAAAACAGCTTACCTGTTATTAGTTCACCAAAAAATGAATTAACCCAATAGAACAAAAGCCTCACTATAAAGCCTGACAATTTTGTGGGCGGTTCACCTTCTATAGTGATGGTAATATGCATGAATATTTTATTAAAAAGATTAAATTAAAAACTAATCCAATCTTCAATTGTGGCTGACCACCAATTTTAAATTATTTTTAAATAATTTATTTTTTGAAGAGAAAAGATTTGGCTCCGCCGGGAGTCGAACCCGGGTCTCCTGCGTTACATGCGAGGATGCTAACCGCTACACCACAGAGCTCGGCTCAAGGCAGAGCAAATCCTTCCTCTTCACTGATACCTACTCCCTCTATCTCACAAGTTTTGCGAGTAGTAGCGGGAGGTGGACAAATTTTGTCCAATTTATGATATTTATTGACTTAAGTCAATTTTTTTTTTTTTTTTTTAATTATTTTAATTAATCCAATCTTCAATTGTGGCTGACCACCAATTTTAAATTATTTTTAAATAATTTATTTTTTGAAGAGAAAAGATTTGGCTCCCGGCGGAGCCAAATCTTTTCTCTTCAAAAAATAAATTATTTTTAAATTAAAAACCTTTTCAATTGTCAATGAGTTTAGAAGCAAGCATTATGCTACTTCGAGAAAACAATAACCAACAGACAAGGAATTGAAAGGCATTAATATGAGAATATACAGATTATTGCTTGAAAAAGTTAACTTACACAAGATATAATAAAACTGAATTACTCATATAATTAATACTTGCCTATAACAACGATCAGTAAGAGGTGTAATAACAAGACGTCCTGAGTTACCAAGATATTCGTATCCATAATCAAGATCTGTAGTTATCATACAAACATGAACAAGATTTTCTTGAACATAATATCTTAGCTGAGAAATCCAATTAAAATCAGCTGCTGTTTTTACGTTTAAATCTTTTAAAAGAGCAACAACATCACGAGCTACAAAAAACATACTCAAAAAAGGTTAAAATAAATCAGTATACATATTAAAAATATTGGTAAAATAAAAACTATTAAAATGAAATTACCATGGACATCAATGACAATTAAGGCTTCAACAGTTGTTCTATTTCCAGAGGATAATTTACTTCTTGTTAGTTTAACCATTTCATCTATCTGAGAGTTGGATTTTAACAAGTAAGCCTTAAAAGATTAATAATTATACAGGTAAATTAAGCAAAAATCTGTACCAGAATAATGTAAGTCATACTAGGCCAAGCATTAAGGAGAGGATAACAATTTTAAAAACAAACTGTCTTTCTGCAGAGCTAAAACTTGAATTAGCCAGTAAACAATTATTGACATCTTTATTGTATACACTTAAATAAACCTATAAATAACCTTTAGAAACAACACCTTAAGGTCTGGCCACACATGTCCGCACCGGATCCGCGCCGCAGCACGGATCTGATTCATTTACGAAGGATAGGTAGTAACCGTTCACACATGTCCGACACCGGGTAAAATTCCTCATCCGCATGTGATCCGTGTCCGAGCCAAGTACGTGTTTAAGGGAGGTTATATTTTGATAGCGATGATTATATGTAGCCCGAGTTAGGTCTACTCGTTACATTAGTTAATTGAAGTAATTTGATTCAGTTCAGGTCCTGTATGGCCAGGAAAATCGAAAATAAAATGAATAGATAAGTAATTAATAAATATAAAGCAAATTTGGGGTTTTGTACTAATATAAATTAACTTTGTTGTAATATAATTTTATTATTTTCATTTCAACATAATACCATTTTAAGTCATAACCTCTTAGAAATTCTCAGTATTATGACCAGTTAATGATAATGTGTGTAAATTTATTAAATATACAAATTAGGTAGTGATATATTTTTCTTTAATTTCCACTTGCTAGCAATGTTTTAAATTTGTATATACCAGGTCTGCAAGTTTAAAATGTCGTTTATTTCTTAAAATATATACACAGTAATTTAAAAAAAAAGTATAATATATTTTATTCAAAGTACTGGCCCTCGCTTTCTACACATTTTGTCCATCTCTCGGGCAATTTATGGATACCATTCCAAAAGAATGCTTCATCTTTATTTGAAATCCATTCATCGAGCCATTTTCTTACATCCTCCAAATTGTTAAAGTGTTGCTCAGCCAATGAGTATCCCATCGATGAGAAGAGATGATAATCAGAAGGCGCCAGGTCAGGTGAATACGGCGGGTGGGGTAGGAGTTCCCAACCAAGCGAAGAAATCGTTTCCTTAGTCAATCTGGCTGAATGTGCAGGAGCGTTATCATGCTGAAGAATGACTTTGGCGTGCCTGTGAGCCCATTCTGGACGTTTTTCGATCAATGCGTGACTCAAATTGATCATTTGTTGTCGGTAGCGGTCGGTATTGACTGTTTCGCCGGGTTTGAGAAGCAATTCGACGTCCTCAAACTTTTTTGGTCGATTTTCTCGTTTTTTATCAGTAACATCAAAATCACCACATTTGAAACTTTGAAACCAACGTTCACATGTCTTGACGGTTGGAGCAAGATCGCCATAAGTCTCAACAAGAATTCGATGACATTCAGATGCCTTTTTCTTTTGATTGAATAAGAAAATCATGACATGCCGCAAATGCTCTTTATTTGGCTTAAAATTAGACATTTTTAACACCAAAGAAAGGTATGATACGTCCACGTAAACGACTTAAAAACAACTGACTTTTGTAAACAAATGACTAACAAACAAAATAGCGTTTAGAGATAAGCAAATCCTTCAATAGGCTAAGAGCGCATTCTATTGGAATTAAAATGACATTTTAAACTTGCAGACCTGGTAGATTCATTAAAATTAATAGAATGTTTATTGTTAAAGAACTACTACTACTGATAAAGATGTATTATTTTCAATTAATGCATATTTATTTAGTATATTGATAGTATTACTTGAGTGTAAAACTTTAATCATTAACATTTTGATGCAGATGCTTTTGAATCTTTTCCATTTCTACAATTCCGACAATCATGTTTCAGTAAGCAGTATTAGGTCCAATAAAAGATATTTCTGTGTCTTTCATTTCTTTGTTATAAGAAACTTTATGTGCTACATCAGAGAAGATAATCCCAGCCAAAAATGCTGAAAGCTACTTATGCCTGAACTTAATTGATCTTTTAGAACAAATTCATAGACTGCCATACAGATAAAATCTCATGCATGAATTCCTCTTCATTATTGTAGAAACCAAATCACTCGAAGTGAATTTTTACTTTTCACTATAGTTTAATACAATGGTTGTTTCACTCTCAATCAGATAAAATTACATGCTTTACAATATTCCACAATCTGCTACAAATGATGTTCTTTATTAACTTGTGATATGCAACCATTTGTAATGTGGCTATTACCATATAAATGTTTATATGATAATAATAATGCACACCTGTCTTGAACACAGTCCATAGGTTTAGAACGTTTATTACAATAAACATAGAATTTTACCATAAAAATCATTGTTATGTCTGGGTCCTTACGACTTACAACCACAAGAAATTCTTTTATAATTTACAATAAGTTATTTTCTGATTTGTAAATATTTGATTGGGTGTGGTTTCAAACATCATAAAGAATATATGTGAATTCATTTTTTCCTTCTGCAAGTAGGTCTCTAATGAGGAATATAATCCTAATTAGTGATAGTAAAGATAGTTTCACTCAGGTACTCATTGACTAAACAAAATCTTAATATGAAATATAGAGTGAATCCATTTTGAGAAATTAATAATGGAAATTGAGAAATTATAAAATGTTAAAAGATAAAACTAAATATGGTATAATATAATCCATCTAAACAGATAATACAATGCAAGAATATTAAATATTAAATAATCAAAATAACTTTATACAACTTATAAATAATATGAAAACATACATGAAGAAATCATAAAGAAATATTGGATATAATCCACATATTAACTTTAGAACAATAAAATAACTGTCACAAATAACAGCTCAAGGTTAAAATACAGGATATTCTTAACTGTAATGTATCTCAAAATCATAAAACAAGCTGTACAGAGTTTAAACCATAAAAAACTTTTTTTTTTATAATTTAGATTTCATTAGGTGAAACTTCATCTTATGTTCTTTCATAAGAATATTTGTTATAATGATAATTGAAATTTTAACAGATAATAGTGAAGATAGTTTTACAAACTTATTCCTGAACAAATAACATTTATAACATCAAAATCAAAATGTATCGAAATAAAGAAAAAAAAAATATTAGATTATGAAGCTACCAGGTCTGCAAGTTTAAAATGTCGTTTATTTCTTAAAATATATACACAGTAATTTAAAAAAAAAGTATAATATATTTTATTCAAAGTACTGGCCCTCGCTGTCTACACATTTTGTCCATCTCTCGGGCAATTTATGGATACCATTCCAAAAGAATGCTTCATCTTTATTTGAAATCCATTCATCGAGCCATTTTCTTACATCCTACAAATTGTTAAAGTGTTGCTCAGCCAATGAGTGTCCCATCGATGAGAAGAGATGATAATCAGAAGGCGCCAGGTCAGGTGAATACGGCGGGTGGGGTAGGAGTTCCCAACCAAGCGAAGAAATCGTTTCCTTAGTCAATCTGGCTGAATGTGCAGGAGCGTTATCATGCTGAAGAATGACTTTGGCGTGCCTATGAGCCCATTCTGGGCGTTTTTCGATCAATGCGTGACTCAAATTGATCATTTGTTGTCGGTAGCGGTCGGTATTGACTGTTTCGCCGGGTTTGAGGTTTGAGAAGCTCGTAGTAGACTACTCCCTTCTGATCCCACCACACACACAGCATTGTCTTCTTCCCAAAACGATCCGGTCTTGCACTCGATGTGGATGGTTGTCCTGGCGTTACCCATGATTTTATTCGTTTGGGATTCTGAAAATAAATCCATTTTTCATCGCCAGTTACAACTCGATGCAAAAAACCCTATCTTTCGTGGCGTAAAAGCCGCATTTCGCACACAGTTTTTCGTTTTTCCATCTGTCGTTCGTCCAATTCATGTGGAACCCATTTTCCAACCTTTTGAATTTTTTCCATAGCTCTCAGGCGATCGGAAATGGCTTGCCTAGTGACATTCAACTGTTCTGCCATCATTTGTTGGGTTTGGGTATTGTCTTCGTCTAATAAAGATTGCAATTCGACGTCCTCAAACTTTTTTGGTCGATTTTTTCGTTTTTTATCAGTAACATCAAAATCACCACGTTTGAAACTTTGAAACCAACGTTCACATGTCTTGACGGTTGGAGCAAGATCGCCATAAGTCTCAACAAGAATTCGATGACATTCAGATGCCTTTTTCTTTTGATTGAATAAGAAAATCATGACATGCCGCAAATGCTCTTTATTTGGCTTAAAATTAGACATTTTTAACACCAAAGAAAGGTATGATACGTCCACGTAAACGACTTAAAAACAACTGACTTTTGTAAACAAATGACTAACAAACAAAATAGCGTTTAGAGATAAGCAAATCCTTCAATAGGCTAAGAGCGCATTCTATTGGAATTAAAACGACATTTTAAACTTGCAGACCTGGTATGATGGCAATATTCATTGGAGGCATGAAAAGGTAGGTAAATAAAGAATCAAACATAAATTATTTATTAATCAGATAGGAATGAAACATAAATAACAGAATTATAGTATCTGAAATCAATAAACTAATTCTTTATAAAATTTTAAAATTGAATATGGTAAGATACAGTCATGCAATGCAGATTGTATAATAAGATATAATACAATAAATGCTGGAAATGAGAATAGTGATACAAATTAAACAAAGGCAGATATTTAAAAAAAAATTCCTGGTTTAAAAAAGTGACCTTATCAAAGAGGTATAAATGAAGACACCATTGGAATACTCATATTAACTTAAACATAATTTAAATTATAAAATAAACATTTGAATTTTGGATTGTAACTTAAATAATCGTATTCTAGAGGTGAGAGATAGTCACCTATAATATACAGATATAATAATGTAATCGTAATTCTATACGATAGGTTAAATGATGATCAGGGTTTCCAGTTTACAACTTTTTAATTATGGAAAGCTGACGTTTCGATCCAACTTGTGGGTCATCATCAGGGCTAAAAGAAAACAAAATATGAGTATCTATGCTAGAGGATGACAATAAATGAATATTTTACAGAACTAATAATAATACAAAGGATGGTAAGCATTATACATGAATATTTAAACTGGCTAGTTGGCAAGATAATATAGAATCTGATATTTACCTCCCGAGTCCAGGTTGATACAAAGACTAAAGGTAAAAATGGGTGAGAGGTAGTAATCCCCTATTCACCCATTTTTACCTCAGTTTTTGTATCAACCTCTACTCAGGAGGTAAATATCAGATTCCATTTTATCTTGCCAACTAGCCACTGTTTAAATATTCATGTATAATGCTTACCATCCTTTGTATTATTATCAGTTCTGTAAAATATTCATTTATTGTCATCCTCTAGCATAGACACTCATATATTTGTTTTCTTTTAGCCCTGATGGAGATCCACAAGTTGGATTGAAACTTGGGCTTTCCATAATAAAAAAGTTGTAAACTGAAAACCCTGATCATTTAACACATATCTTAATAATATATATATTGTATATAAGTATAATATATTCTTACCTCTTTCGTACAAAGGGGTCGTTCTGGAACGATATAGTTTAATTGGATTAATGTGTAGTGTACAGATTGTTTTTTTTACGTTTTAATTACATTGTAAAATAAAGTTACTGATGCAGATCATGAACTCTTATTCTTAATGCCCTCAAGACATAATATCTGGGAGCTCCGGCGAGATCTTCATTTAGGTAAGGGGCGATATTTTCATTTACATAAGGAGGGAGATCAAGGAGGAAACAGTAAGTACATAAATACAATACATGATTATATAAATGGATCCTAACATTGAGGCTTTGGTCCGGTCTGTACAAACCTTAGTTACCTCTCTATCTCGAGGAAATGAAACACCTAGTGTTACCATCTCTATGGACAAATTCGACCCCTCAGTTGAGGACTTCCCTACGTACGTCCAGCGATTAGATGCCTATTTTAGAGCTCGGGGTATCCCAGAAGCTCGAAAAATAGATACCTTTGTAACTTTAATAGGTCCTAAAATGTTTTCGCTACTAAAGACCCTCCTACATCCAGAGGAATACACTTCCAAGTCTTATCAAGAACTAATAGAGCTATTAAAAAATCATATCAATCCCCCTCCTCTGATTATCCCTGCACGGCATACATTCATTAACCGTAAGCAGGCTGAAGGGGAATCGATCTCAGAATACGTGGCGGCACTAAAAAAAACTTGCATCCCACTGCAAGTATAATAATGAAATGTTGCTTACCATGTTAAGAGATGTTTTTGTAAGTGGTTTACGATCGAAGCTCATGCTTGATCGACTCTTTGTAGAAGATGATCCCACATTCGACAGAACAGTGGAGATAGCTCTTGCCTTTGAAAAGGCCACCGGAGGCGTTGGTGAACTCTTTGGGAATACAGAAGTAAATAAGGTAGCAACTGCCAGTCTGAAGCCTACATCTACACCCAATACAAGTAGGCATAAGGACACAAAGAAGTCTGTCACATGCTTTAAATGCGGCAAAAAAGGACATAAGGCTAATGAGTGCCGTTGCAAGAAATTATTTTGCCAATTCTGTGAAAAGAAAGGACACATGGAGTCCATTTGTCTTAGAAAAAGGAAATTAAACGGGGGTAACTCAATTAAGGAAATTTTCCCAATTAATGCTCTGCATTCTAATAACCATTCTCCGCCATATTTAGCTTCAGTTTTGATACAAGGGGTCAGGACTAAGTTAGAAGTTGACACTGGTTCGCCGGTAACAATTATTCCATTAAAAATTTTTGAATAATTTAAATGTTCAACTTTTGCCTACTGCATCGCTTTTTAGAAGCTACACCAAAAGGATAATACGCCCACTTGGTGAGTGTTATGTTGAGGCAACTTACAAGTCCATTACAGCCCAACTTAAGGTTTACGTTGTCAAGAACGGGTTTTCTTCCATAATGGGCCGAGACTGGATTAACGCTCTTAACGTTCTTAATGTTCCTAATGTCAATCAAATATACGATGACTACTCGGCCATACTTTGCAAATACAGCCAGGTTTTTGATGACACAATAAAACCTGTAGAAGGCATTTAAATATCGGCCAACCTAAAACCGGATGCAAAGCCTGTATTCGCCAAAGCTCGGGTTGTACCATTCGCGTTACGGCCAAAAGTTGAAAATGAAATAAAAAGAATGGTCAACGAGGGTGCATTAGTGAAAACAGCCATTTCTGATTGGGCAACACCTGTGGTCCCGGTTGTTAAACCAGACGGCTCCATTCGTCTTTGCTCTGACTATTCTGTAACAGTTAACCCTCAACTCCTAAT
The DNA here is from genome assembly GCA_911387785.2 of Aelia acuminata. NCBI lineage: Eukaryota > Metazoa > Arthropoda > Insecta > Hemiptera > Pentatomidae > Aelia > Aelia acuminata. The sequence goes on along the minus strand of OU426978.1, from coordinate 81,261,068 downwards.
ACCGCAACATCCATTCCCTGGATTTGAAGAGGTTTCAGCCAAATTGGTGGGGAGTAAATATTTTTCAAAATTAGATGTCAAGACTGCTTTTCTGCATCTACCAGTTACCGAGGAAACCTCCAAGATACTAACTATTAATACACATGTCGGGCTTTACAAAGTCAAGAGGCTGCTTTACGGACTTGCGTCTGCTCCAGCAGAATGGCAAAGATTTGTCGATAGCCTATTCCAAGATCAACCAGGCGTCTGCGTTGTACACGACGATATTGTAGTTTCCGCACCGACCGTCGCAGAACATGATAACCGCTTGGAAAATGTCCTACAAATTTTACAAGAAAAGAAAATTCGTTTAAACAAAAGGAAATGTAGTTTTCTTCAAAAGAAAATCACATACCTTGGATTTGAAATTTCGGAAGCTGGGATTGGAAAAACACCAGAAATTATAGAGGCAATCCTCAACTGCAAAAGACCCACGAATGTGTCAGAAGTAAAATCTTTCTTGGGGCTTGTGACCTTTTACGCTAAATTTACCCCCAATTTGTCAACGTTGGCGGAACCATTAAATAGTTTAACTAGAGCCAAAACCCCGTTTATTTGGAGAAGTGAGCATACAGCAAGCTTCAACAATATCAAGAAAGAAATAACTTCCAGCAGGATTCTTGTTCATTACAATCCCAAATACCCTCTCGTTCTTGCTGTTGATGCATCTCAAACTGGCCTGGGTGCGGTTTTGGCCCACAACATCAACAATGAAGAAAGACCCATTGCTTTTGCCTCACGGACGTTAAATAAAAGTGAACGAAATTACTCTCAAATAGATAAGGAGGCGTTAGCAATAAAATGGGGAATTGAAAAATTTTATCATTATCTTTTCGGGCAACACTTTACATTAATTACTGACCACCAACCTCTCGTTCGGATTTTAGGGTCAAACTCGGCTTTACCAGTTATAACTGCCACCAGACTTCTTCGATACGCCCTATTTCTACAAATGTTTAATTTCACAATTAAATACCAAAAATCATGTGAAAATTCAAATGCTGATTGCCTTTCCCGTTTAAGTTTGAATAGGATGACTTCTGGCTCTCAGGACGAAGCCGAAATTTTTCAAATTAACCAATTGGCAATATTACCGATTACATCCTCAGAAATTGCTAGGGAAACTTTGCGGGATCCAGAATGCAGAGAGATTTTTCGCAAGCTGAAGAATGGTATATCATCTGGTGTAGAAGACCAACGTCTCACCTTACAGAATGACTGCATATTTTATGGAATTCGCGTTTACATACCAAAAAAACTTCAAAAACGAATTTTGGAGGAATTACACATGGGGCATGTGGGCATGGTCAGGATGAAAATGCTGGCTCGTTCATATGTATATTGGCCAAAAATCGATGAAGCTATCGAGAATTACGTCAGAAATTGCCAAAACTGCACTCTAGTCGCAAAAGAGCCCACCAGGATAACTTCTCATCATTGGCAACCTGCTTCGAAACCTTGGGAGCAAATTCACATAGACCATATGGGTCCATTCTATGGCAAATATTTTCTCCTGGTCATCGATTCTTTTTCAAAATGGCCAGAAATTTTTATCGTCGAAAATACAGTGTCATCGAAAACCATTTCCGTTCTCGATTCTTTATTTGCTTGCTATGGCAATCCAGAAATAATTGTCTCGGATAATGGAAGTTCTTTTACAAGCAGAGAATTTCAAGGATACATTAATAATCGAGGCATAAGACACGTTACTTGTGCTGCTTACAACCCTGCAACCAATGGTCAGGTTGAACGATACGTATACACAGCAAAGCAAGCACTCCGCTCATTAGCTCAAGAACGTGGTTCTTTACAGCAGCATTTAAATACTTTTCTATTTTCCTTTCGACGTTCACCAACTACAATGGGTGAAAGTCCTGCTAAGTTGTTCCTTGGAAGAGAATTACCTTCGAATCTTGCACTGTTGCACAAGCCCACCAATAAGAAATCATCTATCGACCGTCCTGAACTAGGACGTTCTCAAATTTTTCAAGAAGGGGAGAAGGTAGCTGTCAGAAACTATTCTTCACCTAATAAGAAATGGGTAATTGGAGTTGTTGTGAATCGCGACGGATTTCTTCATTATACAATTAACGTAGATGGACAACTCTGGCGGAGACATGCTCAACAGATAAGGAAGGTTGGACAACAGATAAATGTATCCTCTGATACGACGTTCTTCGCTACTACAATACCACCCAGAAGTTTACGGGTAGATTATCCTTCAAAAGTCGCGCCTAGTGATGCAGCTCCTGCTGATTCGGACTTGCCTTCAACTTCAGGTTGCACTTCTCAAACCACGACTCAAGAGGCGGCTCCAGCGGGCACCGACGTCTCGGAACCTGCGCGTACTGAAGCTACAGAACCAGTTCTTCGTCGCTCTTCCAGACAGCGGAAGCCAGTTGAGAGACTTAATTTGTAAAAGTTTTATATTATTTTTTTTGAGTGTTAATTTTCATTTTGTAAGTTTAAAATTTGTTGATTGTCGTTTATTCTTATGTTTTTATGTAAATTACTTTGAATTTCAATTTTTATTTTTCATTTACATTAGGGGAGAGATAATAATATATATATTGTATATAAGTATAATATATTCTTACCTCTTTCGTACAAAGGGGTCGTTCTGGAACGATATAGTTTAATTGGATTAATGTGTAGTGTACAGATTGTTTTTTTTTACGTTTTAATTACATTGTAAAATAAAGTTACTGATGCAGATCATGAACTCTTATTCTTAATGCCCTCAAGACATAATACTTAATTAATCGTAATTGACTGAAATTAAAAAAAAAAAACTGGATTCCTTAAACTGAAGTTATAAATATCACTAAAAAACAAAACAATAGATAACATGAAATTAAGAACTTATTCATACAGGGTAGAAGTAACTAAAAGAAATGAAATGTTTATTACATATTGAAGAGATAAGTATGGATGAGTATGTTGAGACATTTTAAAACAAAAAAACTGCTGAATGAGTAAAACAGAAGCAAATAGCAAACAAACAGTTTAAAAGCTCATTTTCTTGATTTTTTTTTTTGTGTCCAAACACATATATATCCACTAAGATTTTTCAAGTCTTGATTTGCTGATACAAAAGTAAACAATCATTTTTTAATAATTCATATAAGAATATGAAGTTGTTGAAAATAAATTTCACCTTATTTCTTAAGGAAACTGAAGCTTTAATATTTCACATTTCCAATACACATCTTTTTGAAGTTGGTTACTCATTTACACCTTCTCATGAAGAAGGTTGGAACTACCCATCCAAGAATATATTGAAGACTATTAAGAAATATTAAATAAATTTCCAATATTATATCACAAACATCAATCCAATATTATATCACAAACATTAAACATGTTAATTAGAAGAATATTGCAGTCTATTATCTCCTGTCCATGCTAATCTCAAGAGATATAAAGTTTAAGACTAACACTACTTAACATTGTTTTATCACATTTTTTCACAATCTACATTGTTTAATCACATTTTTTCAATCTCATTTGCATCTTAAAGTAAAGATATTTTGGATTGTGATCCTGAAGCATTCATTAAGTTGTTTTGTAATCTGTTAGATAAAGAAACATCGTATATATTAGTATGTTCTTTTAAGTTTACAATGTTTACACACTATTCAACTCTGAGTGATTTCTACTCCAATTATCATGTTCCTTAAGTTCTAGAGCTGTGATTGCCACATTAACTACTTAAAACATACTAAACAACGCAGTAAACAAGAGTGAAGTTGATACTGATCTCAGGTTAGGTAGGTTACAAAATGGGGCGCTGAAAATAACCTTGACAGATGCGGTGCGGAGATGTGTGAACGGACTTTTTGGATCTCCGTGCCAAATCCGATCCGCAAAATTGTGATGGATCCGGTGCGGACATGTGTGGCCAGACCTTTATTTAGTGAGGAAGGACTTTTTTGGGTGTACTTATAAAATTGTTTTAGGACTTAAGACTAACAATATTTTTAATATTCAAAGAAATCTAAACAAAAAGGGTATATATCAAATAGTTTTTTTGTTTGGTACCCCTACCGAACAACCGCCCCCCCTTGACTACCATTACCCGACTCTTACCCCGCGAGCTCTGGTTAGCTCACACAGGTAAATTTTCATACCTACAATATTATGGTTTTTTTTTTTCCTAACTAATTACCTCTCGCAAAGGTAAATATTCACAAAGTCTTTATTAGGTAGATGTAGTGGTGGGGGAGCTGCGAGAGGGGCTTTCCGCCCCCCCCTTGACTACCACTACCCGACTTTGTCCCCGCAAGCTTTAGTTACCTCTCGCATAGGTAATTAGTCCAAAAATCTTTATTAGGTAAGAATATAGATTGGGGAGGGGGGGAAGGGTTTCTCCGACCCCACCTGGGACTAACACCTCCCAAACTCTTACCCCTGTAACTGTACTATCAGTAGCTGTTGAGCCACCTTCAGGGAAGTTCCCTTCCTTTTCCCTCTTGCACTCAAACTGTTAAATTATGCCCGCGATATGACAGCAAAAATTTCATCGACATTGATCAAACTGAGGAATCACTTTATTTCATCACTGTTTTCCCCATTTTTATGTTGTTTTTTTTAATTTCTCAAAAATTGATTCAACAATCTTGATTAAACTCGTTATGTTTAATGAGAATCAAATATTTTTTAATATCGGGTAAGCTTTATCATTATTGAAATGCTATGTGGGCGCTTAAATGGGGAAGGGGCCTTTTTTGTTTTCCTATAAAGTACCTTTGATTTAGTTTATATGTGTCCCTCATTTCGCCTGAAAATAGGAAAAGGCTAAATATGAAATATGAAAAAAATCAAGTAAACGTATACAGGAGAAAGAAAAAAATATTCCTTCAACTCATAAAACAGGTTGAGCCCATGCATGCGCAGTATGCCTTTAATGACACAATTTTTTATAATTAAAGATGTTCTGTTCATTTAATGGAAATTATTTGTTTCATGGTAACTACATGAAGTTTTCAACAACTACATAGAAAATTATAAAATCAGACGATTTGGAGTATTATGCGTGCACTGCCGAATTATCACAAGTAAAAACTTTAATTTAATAATAAAAAAATTGTATGTACTATAAAGAGCAAATACCAACAAAAATAAGTAAATGAATGTGGAAAAAATCTGTGACTTTGAGAAATGGCATTTACCAAAACACGTCAATTTCTGATCAAAGTAAATTGGTAAGTGAAAGTTGTGTGTTGCGCTCATCAGACCAGATTTTTGACTTCCAGTTCGAATTGTTTTCTGTCAGAATTTTTAACCCCCCACATATTATAGTCCGCCACAGAAGAGATGAGCTGTGAGGGGTGGGGGGTTCGCGCAACCAGCTTCCCCCACCATGACCCACTCCTTCACTTCCCTCTCAGATAACGCAAAATCCAGCGCTATACCTAGTCTAGAAATGAGAGCCGTGAGAGGGGAAGTGGAGTAGTGGGGGAGCTTCAAGCTACTGCGCAACCTCTTCCCTCTCTCTCCCACAGCTCATCTCTTCTGTGGCGGACTCTACCTTTTTATTTTAAGTCTCTGACAAATTTTTGCGATTACTAGTTCATTATCCGACCCGCATTCAGCCCCAAAATACGATCGAATGTTAATTACTAGTTTACACTACTATTACTAGTTTACTAGTTTACACGTACGCGTAAAATACGAGTTTCCTTGAGTAAAGGAACCTGTATTCTACATTGAGAATCTTTCTATTTGTCCTGTTGAAAATCCTGTTCTCCTACCCCACCCGGGCCTACCACTAACCGTACTTTACAATACTCCTCTAAAAAATACTCCTTTCTCTTATCCTATACCCAGATAAGCATTTGAATAAATTTTTCCAATAATATAAGTTATTCATTTAGTTAAAGATATTTACTGCAAGCAAATAAAAATGTATTCTTCAGATAATTTTTGAAATGATTACAGATGCTTTTTTTGTCAGATACTATACAACTAATTGTATTCTAAAAGAAAATAATCTGGTGCGTGCGCGCAACACACAACTTTCACTTACCAACTTCCTAAGATTAGAAATTAATGCATTTTGTTAATTGCCACTTCTCAAAGTCACACATTCTTATTTTTGTTTTCATTTGCTCTATAAAAAACACTAATTTCTTTTATTATTAAGTAAAATTTTTTGCTTATATATGTATTATAAGCATAATACTCCAAGTCGTCTGATTTTATAATTCTCTACTTGTTGAAAACTTCATTTAGTTACCATTAAACAAATAATTTCCATTAAATGAACAGAAGAGCTTTATTTATGCACAATGGTCTGTCATTAAAGGCGTACTCCGCAAGCATGGGCTCAATGTGTTTTATGAGTTGACGGAATATTTTCTTCTTTTCTCCTGCTTAAGTTTACTTGATTTTATCATATCTCATATTTAGCCATTTCTTATTTTTAGGCGTAACGAGAGACAGTTAATTTCTCCATATAAACAAAAACAAAGGTACTTTATAGGAAAAAAAAAACAAACAAACAAAAAAGGCCCCTACCCCATTTAAGCCCCCTCAGAACATTTTAATAATGATAAAGCTTACCTGATATTAAAAAACACCTAATTTTCATTAAACATGACGAGTTTGATGAAAATCGTTAAAGCCGTTTTTGAGATAATCGAAAAAAAGGTAAAGATCGGAAAAATAGTTAAATAGAAATAGTAGGGGCATGAGGGTGTGGGATTAATGCTGAATTGTGAAAAAAAAACCGACACACGGGATCTAAACCCTCTAACTTTAGATTATCAAAGGCGTCTATTCCAACACGTTGGCCTGCTCGACCACCCCGGCCATAAGTTAACAACAAAATTATAAAAACTGAAAAAAAGGATAAGACGATTTAATGTCTTAAAAATACATAGATTTTCAATAAATCACTACTTTGATTTACATTCCACCAATAATATTATATGTTAAATACTAATGTGTTTTATATGAATTTAGATGCATTCATTTGAATATTTTACGAATTGTTCATTAATTATTCAAAACATTGTAAAGATAATAAATTCTGAATATAAGGCATTATCAAAGAAAAAATAACAAAATTTTTATTCAATAGAATGAATTCTATCATTAAAATCGAATGATGTCCAACTGTGTTATCTGGCTTGTTTTCAACTTTGTAGGCTTTGAATTTTTGTTATTGATTAAAAATTTATCAATGAGATCAAACTTTTACGTATTCCCAACACAATTTTCTGTATCCTAATCTTGCCCACCATCAGAAACAATGAAAGCATTCTCTGAACGAGTAAAACATTTTTAAAATAAATCCTTTATAAAAAAAAAAAAAAAATAATAATAATTACCGGTAAGGTATAAGTTTCAATAGCCTTTGTAACTTCAGCAGTCCAATTTACACTACTTCCACAAATTACAACCATTCCAGGCCACGAAAGTACCCATTTCTCTCTAGGTTCAAATGTATAAGCCTGTACAGAATCTTTACAAATTTCTTTTAAAGATGATATCATAACATCTTCAACTTTTATTAACCATTTTTCTACCAAACCCTGCAAAACAAAGTTTTAGACAATAAAAAATTTACAATCAAAAATCATACAAACATAAAAAAAAAAACTCTAGTGTGATGCGCGCAATACAAAACTTTCACTTACCAACCTACTTAGATTAGAAATCGTTTTGATAAATAAGTAAAAACCATTCAGCAACTTCACACATTCTTCCATTTTTATTTACTCTTTTTTTTTTTTTTTTCTCTTTTCTCCATTAAATATAGTGTATTATAATTTGTATTGCAAAACTTGAAAGTTTAAAGTTCTCTGTTCTCTTCATTGTTGTTTATTTCTTTTTTAAGGGGCGTAAAAAAATCCTTAATTCCTCATTAGTCGAGTTTTTTTTTTAATGCTTGCTTATTTTTCAAATGAGCTCAGAACATAGGCCCAGAAAAATAACCTGGGTATAGTAGCAGTATAAGAAGTAAGGGAGATTGGTTTCAGAATTATGCTGGGAAAGGAATTCATATTTTTCTACAGTGGAACCATAGGCAAACATAAGTTTACTCGAAGCACAAGGTACCTGGTATGCAACAGCTTTTATAAAATTAAATTAAAATTTTATATTACATTTCCTGCCAAAAGATGAACATTTAAGTGAGCTTGAGGTTGAGAGGATGATTTTGAAACAGCATAGTGCATGCCCATGCACCAACAGAAGAAAAACAAAAAAATCTGGTGCGTGCGAGCAACACACAACTTTCACTTACCAACTTACTAAGATTAGAAATTGATATATTTTGTTAATTGCCACTTCTCAAAGTCACAATTGTTTTCACATTCATTTCTTATTTTTGTTTTTAGTTGCTCAATAAAAAACACTATTTTTTTTATTATTAAAAGTTTTTACTTGTGATAATTCGCAATACGCAATATGCAAGCATAATACTCCAAGTCATCTGATTTTATAATTCTCCATGTAGTTGTTGAAAACTTCATTTAGTTACCATTAAACAAATAAATTCCATTAAATGAACAGAACAGCTTTATTTATGAACAATGATCTGTCATTAAAGGCGTACTCTGCAAGAATGGGCTCAATGTGTTTTACGAGTTGACGGAATATTTTTCTTCTTTTCTCCTGTATATGTTTACTTGATTTTTTTCATATTTCATATTTAGCCAGTTTTTATTTTTAGGCGTAACTAGAGACAATTCATTTCTCCATATAAACAAAAACAAAGGTACTTTATAGGAAAACAAAAAAGGCCACTTTCCCATTTAAACCCTCTCAGAACATTTTAATAATGATAAAGCATAACTGATATTAAAGAACCCCTAATTATCATTAAACATGACGAATTTGATCAAAATCATTAAAGCTGTTTTTGAGATAATCGAAAAAAAGGTAAAAATTGGAAAAAAAGTTATGATATAAAGTTCCCCCTCCGTTTGACCAATTTTGATGAAATTTTGTCTGTCACATCTTTGGCATATACATACATCAGATACCCAGTTTAATCAAAATCGTTAAAGCCGTTTTTGAGACAATAAAAAAAAACACCTGAAAATGATACAACATTTATTAAGTAAAGTGCCCTCCGGTTGATCAATTTTGATGAAAGTTTTGCAGTCATATCTCGGGCATATTAGTACATCAAATACTCAGTTTAGTCAAAATCGTTAGAGCCGTTTTTGAGAAAATCGAAAAAACATAAAAAGTTATTAAATAAAGTACCCCCTCCGTTTGACCAACCACACACGCACGCACCCACACCCACCCACGCAAATGCCCACAAACGCGCGCACAAACATACACACAAACACACACACACACACACACACACACACACACACACACACACACACACACACACACACACACACACACACACACACACACACACACACACACAGCATTTTACGGGACTTAGTTATTTGGATTCAGGGGACCCTAAAACATGCATTTCAGTTGAAAACCGGAAGTCGAAATTTTTCACGATCGCAATACTTATCCTTACTATATACATATTTCACATTTAAGTAAGTGAGTAAGCATAAGTTTGCCAAAAGAAGGATCAGGGAAATATATGGAACAATAAAAAAACAATATGAGGGGCTTTTTCTTCTGAGACTTAATGATTATCAAGGATGATTAAAATTTAAGAAGGTCCTACTCTCTCTATGGATGTCTCCACAATAGTGACTATTATATATTTAACAAAGATAATCTTGCCAGAGCCACGCAGCCCTTCACTTCTATGAAAAGTATCACCAAGGTAAAACCCAAGGGATGTAAGGTGTAAGGAATTGAAGGGAATATCCTTGCCAGAGCGATGCTACCCTCTTACCTCGAAAGGTAAAGCTGGTCAAAGCAAACTCCATGGGAGAAACATGGGCCTTGACAGCTCTAGGGCTCTTATCTAAGCAAGGAAACCTAAACAGAGAGTCCACCAATGTTACAGGCCCTGGGAGGACAACCCCCAGGATTTTATAGGTAGGGTAAAGTTGGGGTGAGGGAGGAGAAAATAAATAACACAAGATAACTAGGTTTAAACACCCCAGAGACACCAGGAGCTATCGGGCAGGGAGAAGAGTGCCTAAGACCGCCAAGGTCAAAGACCAGATGAAGACTAATTAATGTTGGGCAGAAGTGCCCTATTTATACCTCAAGGGACAAACAATTGACCAATCAATCACATCACAGCCTTGTTATAGTTGAATAGATAGGACTTAGGATCTTTAGGCTTATCGTTTTCACAAGCAATTATTTTCAAAAAGATGACAACATACAAAAGAATTTCTCTTTTAAATTAAATAATTACGTAATGTTTTGGAAATGTAGTTGCAGGATCGGCCACAGATAGCGCATGTGTTTGTTATATACACACATATGGAGGCATTGGCTCTTATCTGATTACAATAGGTTACATTTTCTTTCACATCTGTTTTTCAATCATATAGTCATTCTTTTACATAATTGTACTGCATCATAAGTACAATTAAACAAAATAAAATAGTTATTTACATCATTAGTACAGAAAGTGGCTTTTTACAGTACGAGGTCTGGTTTGACGAGCGAGGCGCAGCCGAGCTCGGTAATTAGACAGAGTAATGTAGGGACACTTTCTGTACAAGTGATGTAAATTACTTTACATTATACTGAAAAATAAAATAAAATATATCATAAAAATTATATTTTGGGTAACATTTAATAAAACGTGTAAGGTTAACAAATAATGAATGAAAATCATCTGGTAGGAGCTATTGTACAATCGTGAAAAATCTACATATTTATATTTATATTAAATGTACAATTAGTATTATTACTAATATTGAATCTTTCAAATGGTAATTGAATGTCACTTTTGGAGTTAGTATACTTTTTATAATTCATATTATATAATGGATCGTCTCTAAATATATCATCAACTTTTCTTTATTCCTGTAGTTTATTATATTCAAATTCTTATTTGTGTCGTGATTTTGATTGAAGTTCTTCGGTACCTTCATTTCATTGATCAAATATAGTTTTGGGAATATTGACAGCACTAACTTCAGATATATTTAAATTAAAGTGAGAAAAAGGTTAGTAAGCTTTTTAAGAGTTTTATTAACATGTGTTTTCTTTACACTACTAGTAGTGTAATGGATCTATTTCTAGGCTAGCTAACAGTCTAGAAAGAAATACTTTCATAAGCAGTATAATGTAAAAAATATTTAACTGTTTACAGTGAATAAACAACTAAGTAATAAAAACTAAAGAACAAGTAGGTTATGTTATTGATAGAAATATTGTATGTAACATTTAAATGAAAACAACTGTTAGTTACTTTCTTTTGCTAATAATTATTATTAAATGGCATTACCTTACCTTAATTAAACATTTAAACAAGTAATAAGGTTCTAAAATAAACAAATACTAACATTATTTCAATAAAAAGGTTAACCTAACTGGATTTATATTTAAACTAAACAAGATAATTCCTATATTATCACTTATAAGAACTATGAATTATTAAAAAATAAACTTTTTTGTTAGAATCAAACCTATAGAAGGACTATTTACAGTTTTATTTTATAAAATACTCTCTGAATATATTACAATAGCAGTCTATGAAATTTTGGCATATCCCTTATAAAAAGGACAATTCAAATTTAATTTTAAGCTATGTCCGACATTTGTGGGGTACATACAGCTGGACTAATTAATTTTTAAATGTGAGCGAAAGGAACACCTCATTGGTGTACATTTCCAGGCGATTAAATAAAGATATCATACTTAAATTATTAGTGTATAGAAATTAATTAAAAATATTTTATGAACTACGTCCTCAAGAACGAATTACATTAATTACAAATAAAATAGTTTTAATATTTCTCTTTTACTAAATTCCACATTCTCTTATTTACACCAATATTATTCACTATGCAAAACTATGATTCAATTTATTCCAAAATCTTTTCATCTTTCATTATTTTTATAGTAATTTCATTATCCTGGCAATAACCTGGTTACATCCTTAAGCTGATCATTAATCCATTGTATCTTACACAGGCTTTTCCCAAGCCAGGACAACGCATCAACCCTTACTGGGGCTACAGGTATAAAGCATTTCACTTTTCGTTGTTTTAATATTTAATGATTTTAAAATAAATTGAATCTTATTTTTGCGTAGTGAATAATATAGGTTTATTTAATAAGAAAATGTGAGATTTATTAAAACTATTCTATTAGTAATTAACGTACTTCATTCTTGAGCACATAGTTCATTTTATTTTTTTCATTTTTAATCATTCTATGCACTAATAATTCTATCAAAAAACTCCCATCTCATGTGTGAAAGTAGTTTAAAGAATATATCTTATTATATCTTAAGTATGATTTATTTCCTTTATTTAGTCGCCTGCAGTGATAAACCTATGAGGTGTACCGTTCGCTCACATTTAAAATTTAATTAGTCCAGCTGTATGCTTCCCACAATTGTCGGACATGGCTTAAAATTAAAATTGAATTGTCCTTTTTATTAGGGATATGCTAAAATTTCCTAGACTGCTATAGCACGAAAATTCCTCGCAGGCTACTTTTTAAAAATCGAAAATGTCATTTTTATTTTCATTTTGCCGAAAAATAGGAAAGGAACAACATTAAAACCATTTTTTTTTGTTGTTACGAGTGGAGGCAACATCTGGTGTCTTTATGAAAAATTTCAAAGCAGTATCTCTAAAAATAAGGACACAGGGATGAGAGAAACAAGAATTTCCATTAACATTTTTAAGTAAAGAAATTACCAAAAATAATTTATTGCGATTGTAGATTTATCTTTTGTGTTTTATTTTTATTATATGCTGATAGAGAATCAAATTCTGCAAATTACAAAAAAACAAAATGGAGTTTTTCAGAATTTTAACATGAAAATCGGAGATTTGAAGATTTGACAACAGCGCACGAGATCTACTGCCACGTCGACGTGGAATAGACTACAATTACAAAGTGATACTTTTTGTAACCTGTTTAATTATTTGTGTTTTCATAGTTTGTGAGGCATTATAAAAATTATATTTTCCATTTAATTTCACATAAGTGCTACAATATTAAATTTAATAAATATTAAATTAGTTTAAATAAAAATTTGAGTTAATATTAATATCTTGATCTAACTGTCACCAATGCAGCAAAAACATATCTAAAGTTATGTTTCAGATTCTACTTTTTTTATTGTTAATATGTCTTGAATTAGTCTAATCTAAAATTTATATTAAAGTGACATGTAACTGTTTTCATTTAAAAATTAAATTTTAACATATTTTGATATTTATGGCCAAATTAGAGTTTTATATTTGTTTTGTTTTTACAAATCTAAAATTACCTCCTTTTACTAAAATACTATAAGAAATGTTTATGAAAGAATAAATTTAGTAAGGTATACAATCCATGATGATCATTCATTTCATATTATTTTAAAAAGCCTCAAAATCGGGTTTTCTCCAAATACTGTCATGCTCCAACCAAAGGTACGGTCATGCTCAAATTCCATATAACTGGAATCATTGGATTCAGGATTTTACGGAGGGTTTGGCAATAGCTGTCTCTTTATTGACAATCAATAAAATCAATTTAAAGCAGGAACGTAAGGAGTAAATTAATAGACTGAAACTAGCTAACCCGGCAAATGTTGTTTTGCCATATAAATTATTTCTAGGGAATTTCTAGTGTAGAAAAGAAATTACTAACTTATTGAAAGTATATAAGGATGTGATTTATGAGTGATTTATCGGAGCGCTGTGAACGATGAGGGAATATAAAAAGAACAAAACCCCAAACATTAATTTTTTAAAATTTATTCCTTAAAATTATATATATCGTAATAAATACTGTCAATATGATAATTTTTGAATGAGCTGTTCTGCCTCCATTCAATAAAGTTGCCGCAATGCCCGATGATGCAACGGCCTATGCGATGCTATTATTTCATCTCAATTTGGCGAGAATTAGCGAAATAAGGAATGTTTTGCCAGTTCCACCAGGTGCATCCAAAAAGAAGAACCCACCATGTCCAGCTGAAAACTGCGAGCATAATGCGGTCGTAAAAGATTCTTTGTTCCTCATTCAATAGTGTGATATTGCGAGGAACAATCGCCGCCATTTTCACTGTTGTACTGCATTTCACGATTCACTTCAGCGTTCATTAAATCAGATGCATTTCGATTTGGCTAATTCATGCCGAAATGACTAAAAAGTAAGTTGGCAATGAAGATCCTCAAGATCCTCCCAAGATCCTCAATAGGAATCAATGCTTTAATGTACATAGCGTCGCTGAATGCTATCGCTAGATCGTTGCACCTTGTACGATGTTGATGCAATATATCATCAGTCATTGAATCTTTGTGATTATCCCTCAATATCTCTGCTCGGGCTGAGAAACATGTAGTCAACACTGATTCCCACTGGCTGTCGTCTTGTCACCAGCAAGCCTAGTGAAAGGTATGCATCTTTATACGTTGGATACTGTTACCCATTCACTTTACGTATATCTAGAAATGCCAATAGGCCAGTAACATTAACCACAGTCGAAGATGAAAGCACTCAGTCAGCCTTGGATTGACTGTAAATACTCGCCCCAAGGTTTTTGATTTGAATAAATTGAGACATTTATCAACCTAGCTTGCGGGGCATCCATTTTTTTATTTGAGCCCAAGTGAAATAGCGTGGTACTTGTGAATAGAGTAATTTTCGTGCAAAGGCACTAAAATCATCCGCACGATTACACAATTCAAAAAATGAACTGAGTGTAGTTTTTGGTGGATTTATAGCACGATCAATAGCTGTATCGTTCGTGAAAAATACACACTGAATGTTTCAAGATAGACGGCTAACTGAACAACTGCTGGATCCCGTTCATGAATAGGGAAAAACAAAGATATGCCAAGCAGCTTCATTGAAGTTGATGACCGACTGATTTGAGCACTGGAGGAGCATTCCTTTATGGACATACTTGCAAATGTATTTGATGCTCTTCACAGAACTGCAGAACTCAACATTAATATGAACATTGTATGTCTTGCTCAGCAGAGACGAATATGGCACCACCCAACCATTGTCAATGTCAATGTCTGTGTTGCTGATGTTTTTAATAAATGATCGAACGCCATTATCGGGATTTCTTCGACGATATATTGGATATCCGTCGACATTTGTGATCGTATCGTAAGTGAAATCTTTAGGGAAATTTTTAGTTTACATTTTCCATCTACCATGCAAGGCGATGAACGATTAAGAGTACCGCATGGGCCATGAATCAAGTTTGCTGTAACAATATCAAACAACAATCGGTCAGTAGACGGATCTGGAATTTTGGCAGAAATCATATTATCGATTTCTTTAGGACGGATTTTGTCAATTAACCAAAGCATAATGTGTGCAAGAGGTAATCCTCGCTTTTGCCACTCAACCGAATACAGCCAGCAACGTGTGGGACCGAATACATGTAATTTAGCAATGAAACTCATTAAAGACTTCAACTTTTGTCTGAACACACGTGCTGTAATGTCAGGACGATGTATTTGTACCAAATCTCTTCTGGTAAACTGACCTATAAAGCTCATTATCGCAAGTAAACATTGCTGTTTTTTGTCTAAAAGATCTTGCTGCTCCTTTTGTTTTTCTTCAAACTTACTCATCATAGTGTATAGTAAATTTTGCACATGACTGTATACACTATGGTACATATAGTTTTATTCATTTTAAATGATAGACTCCGTTATAAGCATATACGAATTGTTTACAATTTGTCATGACGGGTGACCAAATGAGATTGATAGTGCTACGTTTCTGGTCTCCCGCTTTTCTAAAGCGGGTGGGGGTTACCAGAAACGGCATATATCTAATTGATATTATAATTAATGTACTTAATTCGCCTTAATGTAAATTGGATACTTTTCCAAAGGTGACGTGTTTACCAATTCTATTTCAATTTAATAAACCTGTGGCATAGGGTAAATGATAATAAATAGACAAATCTAGATTTAACTATATCTATAATTTTATTGACCAATAATATAAATCATTTATACCCCCTTTAATATATCATATAGAGATATTTTACTTTCACAAATTAGTTAATGGATGCTGACTGGCAATTTAACAGTATTTTAATAAATACTAACCACACAATATTACAACTAGTACTGTATATGTATTAACCTTATCGGGTGGGTACTCTCTGGTGTCGTCTCTGACCTATCTGCTGGTTCAGTCTCTGCCATCTCCGACGCTCTCTCAGACTCAGCACAGCATCCGATCTCAGCCTGTCTCGGAAATCTGGACTCTGCCGCTCCTATCTATCCAGTCCTCTGCCCTTCTCGTTCCACCCTCGCCCTCTTGGCACACTCACCCGACCTCTGTCCACCTCCGAACTCTCCACTCGACCCCCTTCAAACTTCTCTCTCCTCTGTACAAGTCTTCTTTCCCCCACTCTCTTCATGGCTTCCTCTGATTGGCTGGCTGCAGACTTCTCCTGATTGGTTGGTTCCAGACTTCTTCTGATTGGATAGCTGCCACAAATTTCCATTCCTTTCTATATTCACCGTGTTTCCCAGCGGCCTCTTTGCCGGGGCAAAACCAGGGTTTATGGCCACAAATTTCTCTAACAATCTTCTTAGGTATTTCCCTGGGTGTTTGTCGGCAGCATTGTCGGTCCTAAGCTTTGCTTATTTTGAATTTCTAACAGAAGGTTTATGGCCCCAATAACTTATAAGGGATATTTCCAAGACCTAGCCGCCTTCAGGTAAAACTGACCACCGGGTTGAGCATATACAGTACTTTACATATTTTGATATTAAATTATTAATTTAATTTCCTTTTCCTATCACGGCAGCATCCACAATATATAGCAATAGAATGTTACCATGTAAATGTTAGGCTCAACTGGCGGGGATAACTTACCAAGTGATAATTGATCAGTTATCGAGCGGGATGAAAAATGATTAACACGTTGAGTGCCATGGAAAAGATGATGTATTTTTGCATGGGACCGAAGCATTTTTTTCCTAATTTATAAACTTTAATATGATTAGAATGATACATAAATTGCAAAATAAATAAATAATTTAATTTTGGCCATTAACAATAATTTTGAGAGCGGTACGTACGTACCGCCCGGCCCCAGGGCAATAGCCCGCTACCTGAAGTATTACCCCCCTGGGGATGTCCGAATATGACGCCACTTCAATCCCTGGGCTCCTGGCCCAGAACTACCTTTTAGCTTGCGGGAGCGGGGGTATCTGGTGACCTCCTCGGCCCCAGCCAATAGTCCAACAGCGATACAATCGTACCGCTTGGCGCTCAACGTATTACTAAAATGACTATAAAAAAATAGGGGTTGGTGATAGAAGGGTGAAAATTAAGGGTTGTGTGTATTTTTTTATGCCAAATTATAAAAAAATTAAAAAAAAATTTTTATCAAAAAAATAAAAAAAAATGTTAGGGGTGGACAACCCTCATCACTTACGGGTATGAAAAATAGATAGTAGCCGATTCTCAGACCTACTGAATATGCAAATGAAATTTTATAAAAATCGGTCAAGCCGTTTCGGAGGAGTATGGTAAATAACATTGTGACACGAGATTTTTATATATATAAGGATAAGGCAAATTGCATTTTAAACATTTTGATGCAAGGTTTTTTATTTTGATCGGTTCAAAATTGCCATCTGTTTTTTACGCAGAATTACTCTAGAGGTGTAACCAACTTATTTTAACCATGGGGGGGGGGGGGGTCAAGATCCATTCGAACAAGATCCAACGAAACAAAAGTCAACCGGCCCAGGGCGGATTTGAATGTCGCCTTTAAGGTTTAATGAGCGTTTCGTGCTCTAGCATGCTCAGTCCTACCGGCCCTTCATTTTAAACCTTTAGTAGTCCATTCCACGTCGACGTGGCAGTAGATCTCGTGCGCTGTTGTCAAATCTTCAAATCTCCGATTTTCATGTTAAAATTCTGAAAAACTCCATTTTGTTTTTTTGTAATTTGCAGAATTTGATTCTCTATCAGCATATAATAAAAATAAAACACAAAAGATAAATCTACAATCGCAATAAATTATTTTTGGTAATTTCTTTACTTAAAAATGTTAATGGAAATTCTTGTTTCTCTCATCCCTGTGTCCTTATTTTTAGAGATACTGCTTTGAAATTTTTCATAAAGACACCAGATGTTGCCTCCACTCGTAACAACAAAAAAAAATGGTTTTAATGTTGTTCCTTTCCTATTTTTCGGCAAAATGAAAATAAAAATGACATTTTCGAATTTTAAAAAGTAGCCTGCGAGGAATTTTCGTGCTATAGCAGTCTAGGAAATTTTAGCATATCCCTAATAAAAAGGACAATTCAATTTTAATTTTAAGCCATGTCCGACAATTGTGGGAAGCATACAGCTGGACTAATTAAATTTTAAATGTGAGCGAACGGTACACCTCATAGGTTTATCACTGCAGGCGACTAAATAAAGGAAATAAATCATACTTAAGATATAATAAGATATATTCTTTAAACTACTTTCACACATGAGATGGGAGTTTTTTGATAGAATTATTAGTGCATAGAATGATTAAAAATGAAAAAAATAAAATGAACTATGTGCTCAAGAATGAAGTACGTTAATTACTAATAGAATAGTTTTAATAAATCTCACATTTTCTTATTAAATAAACCTATATTATTCACTACGCAAAAATAAGATTCAATTTATTTTAAAATCATTAAATATTAAAACAACGAAAAGTGAAATGCTTTATACCTGTAGCCCCAGTAAGGGTTGATGCGTTGTCCTGGCTTGGGAAAAGCCTGTGTAAGATACAATGGATTAATGATCAGCTTAAGGATGTAACCAGGTTATTGCCAGGATAATGAAATTACTATAAAAATAATGAAAGATGAAAAGATTTTGGAATAAATTGAATCATATTTTTGCATAGTGAATAATATTGGTGTAAATAAGAGAATGTGGAATTTAGTAAAAGAGAAATATTAAAACTATTTTATTTGTAATTAATGTAATTCGTTCTTGAGGACGTAGTTCATAAAATATTTTTAATTAATTTCTATACACTAATAATTTAAGTATGATATCTTTATTTAGTCGCCTGGAAATGTACACCAATGAGGTGTTCCTTTCGCTCACTTCATTTTAAACCTTTAAAACCTACTTTTTTTGAGAAAAAGCATGAATTAGACCCCTCAGCTTCGCAAGGCTTATAATTGTATTACCTTTCCCCTGGATAAATATCTTAGTCATTTAAATGTCTTGAACTTAATCATTACAAGTCATTTAACATTTAAGTTATTAAATCAGGTAAGTGAAAGTGAAAAATTCTCTTTAAAGACCAATAGCACCTGTTGCCACTTTGGATCCTCGCTTTGATCTCATCCTCTATTTTATTGGTATGTGTCACAATTGTGCCAAGATTTTTAAATTTTTTTTTTTAACGTTTAGAGAGACTTCTAAACGCATGGGAGAGAAAGATCCAAAGAAAAATATATGGTATAACCAGGATAGATACAAATAAGTTTCGAATAAAGACAAATAGGGAACTTAGGGACCTGTACGAGGATCCAGACCTAGTTTCCTGTATCAAAAAAGGTGGGGGGCAAATGGCAGGGGCAAAGGGGGCAAAGGGGGCTGAGGCGGAAGACGGGTGCGGGAGTCTTCCTACCCTCATGTGGGAACATCAGACTACAGTGCCCCACTCTCTGTCTGGTGTTCTCCGCTTGCCCGATCCCCTGCAACGCCTACTGTCACCTCCTTGTGGTGCCCCCTGGGGAGTTGTTTTTACAACGCGCGAACGACAGAGGCGCTGGCATGGGACCA
Organism: Aelia acuminata; assembly: GCA_911387785.2. Classification (NCBI taxonomy): domain Eukaryota; kingdom Metazoa; phylum Arthropoda; class Insecta; order Hemiptera; family Pentatomidae; genus Aelia; species Aelia acuminata. The sequence continues at coordinate 81,241,181 of OU426978.1, read as the reverse complement.
GTCCTCCTTAGGCCATGGTGGTAAGCCCCCCCATCATGCCCCCAAGTAGGAGCATCCGTAGGACAGGTATAGTGAAAAACCGCCTGTCCGGCCCGCTATCCATTCGGGAATTAAGGCGGTGATGCCAAATGGTACCACGGGGATGACGCTCTCCCGGGCGTCATCGTTGGGTGGTGCCAGGACCCAGGGGTGCCTGGTGCGGTCGTGGTTACTGAGACCACCAAGCGCCGACCTGTACAGGTCATGAGTGTTTGTTGGGGTCAGCCTGGTTAGCAGGTTCTGTCCCCTTCCTTCCATTTACCTGCCAGGATGGTATGGAGGTGGTCGGTGTAAGGTTGTCTGGCCAGGTACGATCACCTCTGGCGCCGGACTGGATTTGGGTGAATAGCTCTGTACCAAAAAAGGTAGAATAAGATGGTTGGGGCATTTACAACGGATGGGTCAAGGAAGAAACCTGAAGCAAATAAAAGAAGGAAACCTGGATGGTAAAAGAGATAGATTGTAGACAAGGTAGATTGTCGAGGGGGCCAAGGTCCTACAGGGACCATAGCGCAAACAGAGTTAGTTAGTTAAGTGAAAGTGAAAGTGAAAATGTTGTATAGATGAATGATAAACCAGAATTAATAATTTATTACTAAAAGTTTGTATAGTCGATAGACTATTTGTATAGGGTGCTTCCCTGAAAGCAAATTATGATTAAATAAATAAATAAATGATAATTCATTGAATCACAGTGTAATTAATTTAAGCCATCTGATTAAACTATATTAATGTTTATTAAGTTTAGGTATATAATGTTATAAAATTAATACAGTATGATTTCTATAATGTCTCTTACTTTAGCTTCAGAAGGTTTGATAATGTTTGTGTAAGGTACAAATTCTCCTTCACCGGATATCATACCAATAATTTCAGTCTGGTTATTAAACTTTAACAGAGCTATTCCTTCAAAACATTTCTTCAAATGAGGTTGAACCCTAAGAGGATCTTTAGTTTCTGACAATATCTCAAGAAGTTCATCATTAGACAAAAAAAAGAATCTAAAAAATAATTTAAGATTAATAATATAATACTGTGACGTGAAAAAAACATGATTTTATTTACCTAAATGTTGTGGTACATGTTCTAGATTGTACGAGAATGTTCTACGCTTTTCGAGAAACTTCTAGAATGTTCAATTCCAGACTAAATATAAGAAGCAATGGACTAGAGTCTTAGTCTTGCTCAGTCCATCAAATCATATGATTAATTTTGTAATACTGTATTTTTGCAAATAGTTAGTTTTGTAACGTTTTTAATAATTGGAGTTTTTGTTTGTCTGACATTGTGCATTATTATTTTCTTCAAATAAAAATTATTTAAACCCACAATAGTGTTACAGTATGTTATATAATGTCTTTTTAAGTAACAAAGATTTTTTTGATTTTTCACTTGCATCATATATGAAATATATAGCAAGGAAAGTATCGCGATCGTGAAAAATTTCGACTCCTTTTTTTTTTTTTTTTTAAACTTCTATTTCCAATATTTTTTTGACTAATCCGCAATAGTAAAAGAAAATAAGTTGTGATTAGGATTAAGATTAACCTCAAGGCCTGTTTTTTAAGAGAATATTGTTTTCTTTGACTATTTTCTTTATAGTTATCTATAACTTTATATTGACCAACTAGCATTCCCTGTCGCGGCTTTGCCCGCGAGCCTTTAAAATCAATTCTGTGATCATTATCTTGGTATTGATTTAATATAATATGTTAATAAAATCAATTTAAAAAAACGAAGTGAGCGAAGGGGGAAAGGGATCGGAGCTTCCGGTGGGTGGAATGTTGGAGGGGGAAGCTGCCGGCTCGGTAGAAGAGAGGGAGACGCGCAATGGAGAGAGTTCACTAAAACCGCCTAAACGAAAAATTGCTTGCTCGTTGTGAACACTTCATTTTTCGGCTTTAAAACATGGTTTTCGATGCCCCATAGGACCTTTCGAGTTAAACTTGTCGTATCAAGATCTTTAAAATGAGCCCAAATTGAGATATTTTTTCTCGAAGCGCAAAAATAGGTGTCCATTAGAGTTAAACGACAATATCGCCATTTAAACCCCTTAGGGGTTACATTTTTGAAATTCCTTTCTTAGTGGTTACCTACATCGCGTTACAAATCTAAATTCCGAGCTTCAAGTTTCTATCATTAATAGTTTTTGCTCTGCGTTGATTCTGTCAGTCAGGACAAAGCATCTTATATATATAGAGATAAGGCTATTTTCTATTTCTATCGATCTTTATCATAGTGATCAACGGTGTTTGCTATTATTTAATCTGTTTTAGATTGCCTGTAAGCTTTAAGGTGCAGAATCTTTCTGAGCTTACTGGCCAGCCTGCAGCCAACAATTCAATGCCATTGAACAGCTGTGGCACAAGCATAGGCAAAACATTCATCCTTACCCACTAAGAAGTGCCTAATATCGCCATCCCAAGATGCATAAAGGCTGGCACAAAAAATGGAGAAAATGAAACACCAAAAACAAAGGAGGACATTGCACAACGGTCTTTCACATAAAAAGCAAATAATGTCATAAATTATGTGAATTTCAATGAGGATGTAGGTAAATTCCTATGTTTTTGTGAGGTATAAATGCAGTACTACCAGGACTCCAGCAGGCTGTCATTAAATTTTAAAGTATGAGGGGAAAAATAAAACTGACTTGGCTGAAAGTGCTGGAAAAGTCTCAAATCCACAGAGGACCAAAAAGCAGACACAAACAGTAATGAATATGAGGTTACACAGTATAATATTCATACAAAAAGGTAGAGCAAAACATCATAAACATCAACACTTGCAAGCAAAGTTTCTTAAAAGTGGCAGATGTTGAAAAACACTACAAAGAACTCTGAGACAAAAAATCAATAAGCATGCAAATCAGATTGCTTCTTCTTCTTTTTTTCCCACCCATCTGCCTTTCAGCATGGGGGTGCTTCCAGCCATTTGAGGAATGCCTTTCTTTTCCTAGCAAGTTTCTTTACTTCTCCCTTATTCCCTGATACCATACAATATGTCTTAACTGCTACATTCTGGGAACCGGTGCCTTCCTAGTGTAAGGTTTAGGATTAGGTATTCCTAATCCTAATTATAAGTAATCATACATTTATATGATTAGGCTGATTGGAGAGAGATTTTTTATTGTTTTACTACTTGGAAAAAGTATACATTGTTAAGTTTACAAATTATTTTTACCATGAAGGAAAATTATCTCTCGAATATTTATGGTATCATCTCATTTTGTATGAAATGTAGTGTAAATGAATAAGTTCAGAAAGCTCCATTTCAATAAATACCCATTTTACAGAGGAATGTCTGTAAAAAAGTCAGAAAAATAAATAAGAATAAAGAGACAACTTCTACTTTAGTATTATTTAAAGTAAGTCATGTGTTACTGTCATAATTAAATGAAATTTTCATATGAACTAAATAGAGACTTTTAAAATTAGACTCCTGGATCATTCTACGTCAATTCAACACAGGCTTGAGCCTTACCATTTCAGATTTTCTTGAAATTAGGTACATGTGTACTACTTGTATCTACTAGAACAATTGCTAAATATTATGTCTACCCATTTTTGAATTATTGGTCACTAAAGCCCTCAAAAATAGGTCCAGAAACAGAAAAAAACATGAATCAAAATAGCTGTAAGTAGATGTTTTCTAAATTTCATATGAAACGGCGTTGAATGCGCTGTTAAACGACAACAATCTCATAATCATAGTCAAATTTGGAAAACATCAACATCTATTTTTAATAATAAAAAGCTAGAATTATTGAATTTTATCACTAGTTTTCAATTTTTTTAGTAATGAAGAAATTTTCATCCCACTTTTATATTTTGCTGTATGAATAGATATAATACTACCTATTTTTCAAAAAAATATAAAAATTTAAAAAAATGCTCTTTTTGAGAAAATTTAAATTAAAATTTTACATTTAGTTTTAAGAAAATTTCTTTAGTACCAACCTATACATTGTTGTATATCATGAAACGGCATGGAATGCGCTGTTAAACGACACCAATCTCATAGTCCTAGTCAAATTTGGAAAACATCTACAGCTATTTTTAATCATGATTATTTCTGTTTCTGGATCTATTTTTGAGGGCTTTAGAGACCAATAATTCAAAAACGGTAAGACATATCTCGGTAATATTTAGCAATTGTTCTAGTAGATACAAGTAGTATACATATACCTAATTTCAAGAAAATCTGAGATGATGAGGTTCAAAATGATATATTTTTGTGTTGATTTCACGTGGAATTGCCCTCCTGCTTCTTTTTCTTCCAACCGTCTGCCTTTCTGTGGGAAGGTGCTTCCAGCCATGTGTCTCTATCTCTAGTAAGGTTTCGCATTTCTCCCATGGTCCTCCCTCTGTGTCTTCCTATATGTTCCATGTGGTTGATTTATGAAGTTTTCGGGGAACTCTTGTTCTTCTTCCTACTGATCTTAGTTACATGGCTTTTAAGGGGTCTATGAGGGAGTCCATGCGACAGTCATATCCATACCACTTCAGTTGTCTTTTCTCCAGCGCTTCTGAGGAGAAACTGGTTGTACACAGAGTTCTTCTCTAATAATGTCATTATGAACACAATCCCTTCATGTTTTCCTAGTGATTCTCCTGAGAATCCTTATTTCAGCTGCAGCAACACTGTTTTGCAGCCTCTCACTCAGGATCCAGCTTTCAGCTCCATAGAGAAGTAAAGGAACTTATGCATACAACTCCCTTAGGTTCCTTGTAGGTTGACTTTATAGCCCTTAGCAGCTTCATGAGGATTTTCTTTGCCTTCAGGGATTCCCAAATTTCTTTTTGAGGCACCGAATCGAACCCCTCTTTCAGGTCTATAAATATCAAATAGATGTTTTGGTCATATTCCCAGGACTTCTCTACTACATTTCTCAATGTGAAAATCTGATCCTGTGTTTGTCTATATGTTCTTAACGTGCTTTGCTTTTCCTGCAGATCAGGCTCTATCAGTGGCCTCAACCTGCTCTCAAAAATGGAGATATATTTTATAGAATACTGGAGACAGTCAAATAGATCAATAATTGAAGCAGACATGTTCACTTCCTTTTTTTTGGATGGGGACTACAACATTATACTCCCATTTATGAGGAATGCATAAATGGTTTCCAGCTATACTCCCAGCATTGAGTCTTCTCAGGGAAGGTAATCCTGAGGAGTGTACTGTGATTCTCCTTAGTGTCAGTGCGTATGAATATGTATAGTGTACTATTTAGTAATGTGTGTATTGAACTCAGGAGTGAAAGTTGCTCCAGGTGGTGACTAAGGACCACTACAGGAGAAGCTGCCAGGGCATCAGGGGTGGCCAAGGTAAGGATACAGTCAGATACACACTCGGTTCTAGTGGCTGTCAATGAAGAAGACATAATTATCGGCATGGACATGAAGAACTCATATGGTTTTCAACTAGACCTAAAATTTTTAATATTTTAACAATTTATTTACACATTGTTCAGAAAAAGAAAATGTTCCAATACCTCTAACTAGAAAATGGTTACTCCGTTTTGATAAAAGTTTTAGATTAAGATTTTTCAATAGCAGGAAGGAGACTAATCACTAATATAGAAAAAAATCTGGTGCGTGCGCGCAACACACAACTTTCACTTAACAACTTACTTAGATTAGAAATTAATGCGTTTTGTTAATTGCCACTTCTCAAATGAACAGAACAGCTTTAATTATAATGCATTGGTTTGTCATTTAAGGCGTACGGCGCATGCGTGAGCTCAAGGAGTTTAATGAGTTAACGGAATATTTTTCTTTTTTTCTCCTGTATATGTTTACTTGATTTTCTTCATATATCATATTTAGCCATTTCTTATTTTTAGGCGTGATGAGAGACAGTTAATTTCTCAATATAAACTAAAACAAAGGTACTTTATAGGAAAACAAAAAAGGCCCCTTCCCCATTTAAGCCCCCTCAGAACATTTTAATAATGATAAAGCTTACCTGATATTAAATAACAACTAATTTTCATTAAACATAATGAATTTGATAAAAATCATCAAAGCCGTTTTTGAGATAATCGATCAAAAAGGTAAAAATTGGACAAAATTTATTAAGTAAAGTCCCCCCTCCTGTAGATCAATTTTGATGAAATTTTTACAGTCATATCTCGGGCATATAGATACATCAAATACCAAGTTTGATCAAAATCGTTAAAACCGTTTTTGAGTAAATAAAAAAAACACGTGAAAATGAGACAAAATTTATTAAGTAAAGTCCCCCCTCCGGTTGATCAATTTTGATGAAATTTTTACAGTCATATTTCGGGCATATCAGTAGATCAAATACTCAGTTTAATCAAAATCGTTAGAGCCGTTTTTGAGAAAATCGAAAAAAACTTAAAACGTTATTAAATAAAGTACCCCCTCCCTTTGAGCAAATTTGATGAAATTTTTGCTGTCACATCGCGAGCATATACATACTCTAAATACCCAATTTCAGGTTCGCACGGTTTATAGTTTTTGAGCTAGTCTGTTCACACACACACACACACACACACACACACAGACACACAGACACACACACACACAGACCATTTCGCGGGACTTGGTTATTTTGACTCAGGGGACCTCAAAACATGTATTTCCGTTGAAAACCGGAAGTCGAAAATTTTCACGATCGCAATACTTCCACTTACTATATATTTCATATATAGGTAAGTGAAAGTAAAAAGGGCCTCGAATAGTATCAAATTCACATATATATTTATATATATATATAAGCCAAATTTTCACCCCTTTGGGCATCATCAGGTCTGTAAAATTATGTATTAAGGTATAATTATAATTATTCTAAAATTGTTTCATGAAGTATTAATAAAATAAATGCTGGGGGACTCACCATCAGATTAAATATATATATAAAATATTTCACATATAAATGGAAAGTTAAAAATGCTTTTAACAATTATATATAAAAAACACTGTCTTGAATAATCTGTGTAAGAACACTTCATCAACTGGGGCTACGTTGGTCTAACATTTAGCATCAGTAATACCAACATTACATAAATTAAGTAAAAAGGTTACATGAATTTTACCAACCATAACAAAGAAATAATTTTTTTTTACAACAATATCAGAACAATAAAACTATAAAATTAGATATATAAATAAATAAATATTCAAAATATAAATACAAGTAAAAAGGTCATACCTATTACATAAAAACCATTAAAAAGTTACAAATTTTTTTTTAACAAAATATTAAAAACAGTTTTGTCCAAAAATAAAACATAAAAATATAAACAGAATATCTTAAAAAAATATATAGAATCACGATGATTCAGAGTCGGGTTCCTCACATCATTTATTTAGAATTCCAATAGTTTCAGAGAAAAAATTATTTAAATCTCCAGCATCAGTTTTAAAGTTTACTACCCTATCTAAATTCTCTGAGATGTAGAGAGCCTCCAAACATCTTAACCTGCGCTCTGAAACATTGCGATGTAAAATGCTAGTATTGTCAAAGTCAAAAGCATGCTTATTTTCAAAACAATGCTTTGAAAGGGCAGTATTTGGTTCCTTTTGCCTTTTTTCATTATTTATATAATCCAAACATGAGTTTTTATGCTGATATATTCTGTTTTTAAGATTTTGTCTCGTCATACCAATATAACTCAATGGACAATGTATACAATCAATTTTGTAAATAAGGTTTGAACACATATTATTTTCAATTTTGTCCTTTAATGGTGTCAAAATTTGTTCAATTTTATCGGTGATTCTAAATGAAACTTTGATCTCATTAATATTAAATTTAGTAAAAATAGCATTTATTGCCTCTGAAAGACCTTTTATGTATGTAAGTGGCATATATTTGTGCAATTTAAATAATAAATAAAATTAAACAAATTTTGACACCACTAAAGGACAAAATTGAAAATAATATGTGTTCAAACCTTTTTACTTTATTTATGTAATGTTGGTATTACTGATGCTAAATGTTAGACCAACGTAGCCCCAGTTGATGAAGTGTTCTTACACAGATTATTCAAGACAGTGTTTTTTATATATAATTGTTAAAAGCATTTTTAACTTTTCATTTATATGTGAAATATTTTATATATATATTTAATCTGATGGTGAGTCCCCCAGGATTTATTTTATTAATACTTAGTGAAACAATTTTAGAATAATTATAATTATAACTTAATACATAATTTTACAGCCGAATCTTCGTAATTTTCGGAATTGATGGCCATACTGATGGAAGCCAATCGCTGGTTATCTCTTGGGGGACGCTAGCAGTCGCCGCTTAAAAAATAATATTATGGCAAGTACAAAATCTTTGAATCCATCTTCGCGAAATACTACTTGTCGAGTCGCTAGACGGTTCTGAAGTGGATTCATTAATCAATTTTAGAAAATTATTGGCTTTTTAGAGTAAAATTGTCCCTGATATTGGAACATTTCGGCTGCGTTGAGGTCGAAACCATGTTATTAGAGCACCGTTGACTTTGTCGCCCGTACTCTCCTTATTTTTTTTTGTCTTGAACGAATCAACGCGTTCAACTAGTCCCCGAATGCTGTCCGAAGCTGACATGGTATCACCACGCACAAATGGAGAACAAAACTGCAACTAACATCCAAACAAACAACCAGATATCACCACGCAAAAGTGTCTTATTTGAGAACTAGGCCGCAACTGATTCGAATTTGTTTGAAGGAATAAAAACACAAAGAATCAGGGGAGGGAGTTTCCAAGAAAAGGTGATAGATGTGTCTTCCTGTCCCCAAAGAAATATCCCGCAAGCCGGATTGAAGGGTTCTTTCCGTAAGCTGGACGTTATAACCGATCTTTTTGTTCCCTGGGGGACTCAAAATGGGTCGTTAAAGCCGATCAGTCGCAATAGCCGTGGTCGTAATAGCCGGATAAAAATTCATTAAACTATGACCTTAGGGACCAGGGACTTAAGATTTCCGTCGTTATAAGCGGTACGTCGTTATAAACGATATCCACTGTTTGTGAATTTGAGACTATTTGAGGCCCTTTTTTTCTATAAAAGTTTTAAGAGCATCAAATTCGGAGCAAAAACAAGCTCCTTAATTATAAACTTATTTCACTCCGGTGTAGGTATACCAATAGAAACAAAAAGTATTTGTACCACCTAGTAGCCAAGAAGATGAGGTGCATAGAAGATGATGAATCAGATTCAATGCAAACAATACACATACCAAGCATTGAATACTGATTGAAGTATTAAGGATAGTACTCAAGGATTCAAAAATCCCTAAACCAAAAGGATATTGTGATAGACATCTTTGTAGATCTCAAAGGAGCCTTTGAGTTTGATCTAGGATTATGAAAAACCCTATAAAAAACCTAACTTAACACCATAGGCTTTTTTGTACAAGAGTATGCAGATGACAGCATTCCTTGTCGCAGGCAGACATCAAAGTGAATTTTATAACGTCCTTAAAAATATAACCAAGACTATAATGGATTGATGCTGATATGATAGACTTTCTTGTCTATTGCAAGGACTTGTGTATTGCAAGGATTTTCTTTAATTAAGGAATGAGATCAGTGACAATGAAATAGTCCAAAGTCGTGTTGATAAAAAGTTGATCATGTACAATAAGGAAAAGACAATTTTCATATATAACAATTTTATGTAAGGACAAATGGCGATGGAGCTAAAAAATTGTACAATAGATAACCCAGGAAGATGGTAGTACAAAGACTCAAATTATGGTGTGAAACTAATAATATACTTCCCGAAGAGCATTCAGGATTTAGAAAAGGCAGATCTTGTGTAGACAATATTTTCATATTGCACTGTCTCATAACTATATATACACAAATAAGAAATCAATATTTATTTGTAATATTTATAGACTTTCAAAGAACATTTGACTATTTAGATCACAGATTATTATGGTATAAACTTCAAACACTGGGCATTAGTAATAAAAAAATCTGGTGTGATGCGCGCAACACACAACTTTCACTTACGAACTTATTTAGGTTAGAAATAGACGTTGTTGATAATATGTAAACAACATTCCTCAACTTCACCCATTTTCCCACATTTATATGCTTATACTTGTATATCTTCTTAAGTTATTAAAAAGTATGAGTGTATTGCAAAACTTGAAAGTTCTCAGTACTTTTCGATTCATTATTGCTAAATTATTTTTTTAAGGGACCTAATTTCATCATCAGTTTAGTTTTTTTAACTGCGGGTTGCTTTTTGTAAATATATCGTGAAGGTGTATTTACGTCTCGTGGTTTCACGAAATTTCGGCTGTCACCTATCGGGCATATACATACATCAAATACCCAGTTTGATCAAAATTGTTAAAGCCTTTTTTGAGTAAATAAAAAAAAACACGTGAAAAGAGACAACATTTATTCAGTAAAGTGCCCCTCCATTTGATCAATTTTGATGAAATTTTGACTGTCACATCACAGGCATATACATACTTCAAATACCGAGTTTAATCAAAATCGTTAAAGCCGTTTTTGAGTAAATAAAAAAAAAAACATGTAAAAATAAGACATTTGTTAAGTAAAGTGCCACCTCCAATTGACCAACTTTGACTGTCACATCGCGGGCGTATACATACATCAAGTACCAAGTTTAATCAAAATCGTTAAAGCTGTTTTTGAGAAAGTTGAAAAAAACGTAAAACTTAGACAAAATTCTTTAAATAAAGTACCCTCTCCTTTTGACCAATTTTGATGAAATTTTTGCTGTCACATCATGGACACATACATACGGTTCATACGGTTAATAGTTTTTGAGCTAGTCTGTTCACGCACGAACGCACGCACGCACGCACGCACGAACGCACGCACGCACACAGCACACACACACGCACGCACACAGCACACACACACGCACGCACACAGCACACACACACACACACACACACACACACACACACACGCACGCACGCACGCACGCACGCACGCACGCACGCACACCCGCGCGCACACACACCTGCGCGCACACACGCACACACAGGCTCACGCACACACAGGCACACGCACACATAGGCACACGCACACACACGCACGCGCACACACACACACGCGCACACGCACACACACTTTATTAAAAATAAATAATGAACTAATACCCGATCAAAAAAAATATAACTAAGGGAGCTTTGCAGGGTGAATCTTCGTCACCGTTTCTTTTTACACTTTTCACCTCGGAAATTGTTTCTATTCTAAAAGATAAAGGACTCTCAGAAATCAGGATAGGCCCCAAATCAGAAATTTTAGCATATTTTTTGCAGATGATGGTATCATATTTGCATGTAGATGATGGTATAATGATTTGCAGATGCGTCATAGGGACGCTCAAAGAAAATTAGATGCCCTTGGCCAATAAATACCCCTAACCATCTCGTCAGACTAGAAAAAGGTTGCAAGCCAATAAAAATAAAAATAATTCTTAGGGTCTTCTACACTTGAAAATCACACAATCAGTTATGGTATTGACAGAGTATACAACTCTAATTATAATGATTTTTATAGGGACATTTGCAATTACAATAGAGGCACTTTTTATTTACAAAACTTTGAAAAAATAGTAAAGAAAAGAATTTCAATGAAATTGAAACTGAGCAATAAACATAAGGTCACAATTTTCTTCAGTGGGAAAAAACACAAAATAAGAACAGATGAAATATGTTCTATATATAATCTTAAAAATCTGGTGCGTGTGCGCAACACACAACTTTCACTTACCAACTTACTTAAATTAGAAATTGATTTGTTTTGTTTATTGCCACTTCTCAAAGACACATTTTTCCAAATTCATTTCTTATTTTTGTTTTTATTTGCTCTATAAAAAAACAATAATTTTGTTGAATTTGATGAAAATCGTTAAAGCCGTTTTTGAGATAATCGAGAAAAAGGTAAAAATTGGTAAACAAGTTATGAAATAAAGTGCCCCCTCCGTTTGATCAATTTTGACGAAATGTTGGCTATCACATCTTTGGCATATGCATACATTAAATACCCAGTTTGATCAAAATCATTAAAGCCGTTTTTGAGTAAATAAAAAAAACACGTGAAAATGATATAAAATTTATTAAATAAAGTCTCCCATCCGGTTGATCAATTTCGATGAAATATTTACAGTCATTTCTCGGGCATATACATACATCAAATACCCAGTTTGATCAAAATCTTTACTGCCGTTTTTGAGTAAATAAAAAAAACACATGAAAATGATATAAAATTTATTAAATAAAGTCCCCCCTCCGGTTGATCAATTTTGATGAAATTTTTACAGTCATATCTTGGGCATATTAATACATCAAATACTCAGTTTAACCAAAATCGTTAGAGCTGTTTTTGAGAAAATCGAAAAAAACGTAAAAAGTTATTAAATAAAGTACCCCCTCCCTTTGACCAATTTTAATGAAATGTTTGCTGTCACATCGCGGGAATATACATACACTAAATACCCAATTTCAGGTTCGCACGGTTTATAGTTATTGAGCTAGCTGTTCACACACACACACACACACACACACACACACACACACACACACACACACACACACACACACACACACACACACACACACACACACACACACACACACACACACACACACACACACACACACACACACACACACACACACACACACACACACACACACACACACACACACACACACACACACACACACACACACACACACACACACACACACACACACACACACACACACACACACACACACACACACACACACACACACACACACACACACACACACACACACACACACACACACACACACACACACACACACACACACACACACACACACACACACACACACACACACACACACACACACACACACACACACACACACACACACACACACACACACACACACACACACACACACACACACACACACACACACACACACACACACACACACACACACACACACACACACACACACACACACACACACACACACACACACACACACACACACACACACACACACACACACACACACACACACACACACACACACACACACACACACACACACACACACACACACACACACACACACACACACACACACACACACACACACACACACACACACACACACACACACACACACACACACACACACACACACACACACACACACACACACACACACACACACACACACACACACACACACACACACACACACACACACACACACACACACACACACACACACACACACACACACACACACACACACACACACACACACACACACACACACACACACACACACACACACACACACACACACACACACACACACACACACACACACACACACACACACACACACACACACACACACACACACACACACACACACACACACACACACACACACACACACACACACACACACACACACACACACACACACACACACACACACACACACACAGACCATTTCGCGGGACTTGGTTATTTCGACTCAGGGGACCCCAAAACGTGTATTTCCGTTGAAAACCGGAAGTCGAAATTTTTCACGATCACAATACTTCCCCTTACTATATATTTCATATAGGGCAATTCCACGTCAAATCAACACAAAAATATATCATTTTGAACCTCACCACTTCAGATCTTTTTGAAATTTGGTTTATGTGTACCTCTTGTACCTACTAGAACAATTGTGAAATATTACTGAGACAGGTCTACCCGCTTTTGAATTATTGGTCTCTAAAGCCCTCATAAATAGGTCTAGAAACAGAAAAAATCATAATTAAAACTACGTGTACATGTTTTCCAAATTTGACTAGGAATATGAGATTGGTGTCGTTTAACAGCGCATTCCATGCCGTTTCATATGTTATACAACAATGTATAGGTTGATACAAAAGAAATTTTCTTAAAACTAAATGTAAAATTTTCTCAAAAAGGGCATTTTTTAAAAATTTTATATTTTTTTGAAAAATAGATAATATTATATCTATTCATAGAGCAAAATATAAAAGTGGGATGAAAATTTCTTCATTACTAAAAAAATTGAAAACTAGTAATAAAATTTCATAAATCTAGCATTTTAAGATTAAAAATAGTTGCAGGTGTTTTCCAAATTGGACTAGGACTATGAGATTGGTGTTTTTTTAAGAGCGCATTCCATGCCATTTCATATTATATACAAAAATGTATAGGTTGGTCCTAAAGTAATTTTCTTAAAACCAAGTTTAAAAATTTAATGTAAATTTTCTGTAAAAGGGGATTTTTTTTTTTATTTTTATATATTTTTTTAAAAAAATAGGTTATACTGCCTATACCTATAGATTGTTCTATATAATATGGAACTGCATGGAATGCACTATTAAACGACACGAATCTCATATTCCTAGTCAAATTTGGAAAACATCTACATCTATTTTTAATCATAAAAAGCTAGATTTATTGAATTTATCACTAGTTTTCAATTTTTTTAGTAATGAAGAAATTTTCATCCCACTTTTATACTTTGTTGCATGAATAGATATAATACTATCTATTTTTAAAAAAAATATGAAAATTTTAAAAAATGCCCTTTTTGAGAAAATTAAAATTAAAATTTTACATTTAGTTTTAAGAAAATTTCTTTTGTATCAACCTATACATTGTTGTATATCATATGAAACGGCATGGAATGCGCTGTTCAACGACACCAAACTCATAGTCCTAGTCAAATTTGGAAAACATCTACAGCTATTTTTAATCATAATTTTTTCTGTTTCTGGACCTATTTTTGAGGGCTTTAGAGACCAATAATTCAAAAACGGATAGACATATTTCAGTAGTATTTCACAATTGTTTTAGTAGATACAACTAGTACACATATACCAAATTTCAAGAAAATCTGAAGTGGTGAGGCTCAAGCCTGTGTTGAATTGACGTGGAATTGCCCTATAGGTAAGTGAAAGTAAAAAATCTGAAACCATTTACCATATATTTTTTCAATGCCCCATGTATTCACATGCTAGAACCGTTACCTAAAAGACTATACCCAAACTTATAAAGATAACCCTGAAGAACAAATAATAAATTTATTATGATCGATGAAAGGAGACAATTAAACAATGAAATAAAATATATATTTTATAGTAGAAGCATTAAAAGTCAGTATGTTTATAATAAGATATCAAGATAAGTGCAGAGGAGTATAAGTGTATACTGAGAATTGAATCATTAGAAGATAAATCAATCTGTTTGTTGTAAATAACCATATGTTTATTTATATATATATATATATATATATATATATATATATATATATATATATAGGGGGCTGGGATGGGCGAGTGGACAAGGGCACTTGCAATAGGTAATCAAAGTTAAGCAACGTCCATCGTGGTTAGTACTTGGATGGGTGACCCCTCCATTCGGGTGACCGCCCACCAATGAACGCCACGCAGTCCAAGTCTACCCGCACCCCCGGGTATGTGAGGCCCGTCAGCCTACTGGAGGCGACTCACACCGACCGGGCGTAGGAGTGATGTACCTTCCCCGTGTATCTTATCGAGAATCGTGGTGTGGTTTTCCAGGATGTCAGTGACCGCCCGGAGGTTTGGTTCAAGGACGGTATGCTTCGGGGAAAGAAATATAGGTCCTCGGGGCCTGCTGACTCTGAGCTACCATAATCCTTGGACCTAGACCAGTTTGTCACTGTCCTTGAACCCGAGAGAACTGACGCCATCGGTGGGAAGGACACTGCCAAATTGGCCCCAATGGGATTGGTTATGGAGCTATGGGCAGTCTGCCGCTGCACCATGGTGACCATGGCTTGCAGCAACGTGAGGTTTGGGCTACCCCCTACGGGCTGTCTGTGCTCCCGCAAGCAAAACAAATGTCTATAAGAAGACCACACTGCGCGGCCAAAGGTCTCATTAGGCATAATGCGCCAACCGAAAAAAAAAAAAAAAAAATCTGGTGCGTGCGCGCAACTGACAACTTTCACTTACCAACTTACTTAGATAAGAAATTGACGTGTTTTGTTAAATATCATTTCCCAAAGTCACACATTTTTCTACATTCATATCTTATTTTTATTAATCGTTAAAGCCGTTTTTGAGTAAATAAAAAACCCCGTGAAAATGATACAAAATTTATTAAGTAAAGTCCCCCCTTCGGTTGATCAATTTTGATGAAATGTTAGCTATCACATATTTGGCATATACATACATCAAATACCCAGTTTGGTCACAATCGTGAAAGCCGTTTTTGAGTAAATAAAAAAAGCACGTAAAAATGATACAAAATTTATTAAGTAAAGTGCCCCCTGCGGTTGATCAATTTTGATGAAATTTTTACAGACTTATCTCGGGCATATAAATAGATCAAATACTAAGTTTAATCAAAATCGTTAGAGCCGTTTTTGAGAAAATCAAAAAAACACGTGAAAATGTTACAAAATTTATTAAGTAAAGTCCCCCCTCCGGTTAATCAATTTTGATGAAATTTTTACAGTCATATCTCGGGCATATAAATACATCAAATACCCAGTTTGATCAAAAAAGCCGATTTAGAGTAAATAAAAAAAACACGTGAAAATGTTACAAAATTTATTAAGTAAAGTCCCCCCTCCGGTTAATCAATTTTGATGAAATTTTTACAGTCATATCTCGTGCATATAAATAGATGAAATACTCAGTTTAATCAAAATCGTTAGAGCCGTTTTTGAGAAAATCGAAAAAAACCTAAAAAGTTATTAAGTAAAGTACCCCCTCCCTTTAAGTAATATTGATGAAATTTATGCTGTCACATCGCGGGCATATACCTGCACTAAATACCCAATTTCAGGTTCCCACGGTTTATAGTTTTTGAGCTAGTCTGTTCACATACACACACACACACACACACACACACACACACACACACACACAGACCATTTCGCGGGACTTGGTCATTTCGACTCAGGGGACCCCAAAACGTGTATTTCCGTTGAAAACCGGAAGTCGAATTTTTTCACGATCGCAATACTTCCACTTACTATATATTTCATATATAGGTAAGTGAAAGTAAAAAAAAAAATATATATATATATATATATATATATATATATATATATATATATATATCATGTAATGTTATTAAGAGTTTGATTTTATTTCAATTGGAATGTTCAGCTAAACTAACATAATCTATTATGTATAACATTATGTAATTATATATATGGTAAACATCCTGACTCACTGTAAAATGTATTATGCATAAATACAGAAATTTATTTATTTATTTATAACCTCAGAAGGTGGGCCAAATGCCCGAAACTTTGGGATAATTAAATACAAAATAACCCATGGAAGAGACTCCTTCATTAAAGAAAATCCTTAAGTAAACCTCTCTTCCTCACTAAAGTGAAATATACAAGCAAGTAGAAGATAAATCTAAAAAATCTGCATCTTCAAAATAAAGACAATAATAGCCAGTAAACTACCTAAGATAGATGGAACCCACCTGTGCACCAGGAAAGAGGAGTAACACTGGACACTGAACTGAATTGGTAGAAAAACAAACCACTCAGGTGGAAAACACTACTAATAAAGCCCTGGGGATCCATTTTTCCTACAAGCAAAAATTAGGGACTCAAGCCAAAAATGGTACATTGCCTCAATGTCATCAAACTAATGGTCTTGTACTAAGTCCTAATCTGGTGGCATAGAGCAGGGACTGGCAAGAATATAATTCTGTTAGGACAGCTGCAAAGACTGGCATGTCTTATGATAACAGAGGCAATGAAAATCACACCTATAGCCACCATGGAGCTTATGCTCAATCCAACTATTACACTCAATTTAACCATTAGACTCAAGCTCTTTATGTACTCTGATCTGCAGAATCTATAATTGACTTTCTGGAAGCCAATTATAAAATAAAAATAAACAGCATAGATTAGGAACCAGCATAGAATATAAGCTACAGTATTTATCAGAGGTCCTAGCTATTTGCCACTGCACATTGGAGCTGCTACAGGAACAGATGGTCGGTAGAAATATCAAAATATAAACTGATAGCCAAGTAGCACTCGAGCATTAAATTCCAAGGTTGTAATGCTGCTGTTTGCATATACACTTGCTAAGAAAGGATCTGCAACTAAACCCAAGAACCTGAGTCGGTTCATGGCATTAGCACCAGCTATGCCAAAAAGGGAATAGGGAGATCTATGGAGCTAATAGAAAATTGCTGAACTGACAAGAATGTGCGTCACTCTTAACAATAGTGAGTGTGCAATGTGCAATGTTATAGTCGTCATTACAGGATTTATTTAAAATTTTAACACAGAAAAAAAAACAATTAAAATTAATAATATACCTTGGAAAAAACAGACGTTTTTTTTCCAAGTAATCATTAAGACCTTTTTGGATTTCTTCAAGAAGAGAATTTAATTTTCGTAGGACTGAAAGAAGATTTGGATAATCAGTGGCAACTAATATATGAGTGTCTTGTTCAGTATTTTTCATTATTTCTTTCCAGGTTGTATCAACTGTTCGGAAATTTCTAGCTTCCTCCGGCATTTGTCTCATTATGTCTTCAGAACTGAAGATAGACTCAAGATACATCCATGTGATTTGAACCTGTAATAATGGAATATTTCAGTATAAAATTATTGGAGGGCTTAGAAAATTATAAATTACTCAATATATAACATAAAAATAAAAAAATTTATATTAATTTAACCATCATTGTGGGTGAGCACCTATTTTTTAAATTATTTTATGTATTTTTTAAATACTCGCAAAACTTGCGAGATCGTGGGAGAGGTGTCAGTGAAGAGGAAGGATTTGGCACCGTTTGGAAGCGACTCCGTGGTGTAATGGATAGCATACCGCGCATGTCACGCGGAAGACCCGGGTTCGATTCCCGGCGGAGCCAAATCTTTTCTCTTCAAAAATAAATTATTTAAAAAATAGGTGGTCACCCACAATGATAGTAAAATTAATATAAAATAATTTAAAAATTTGACGAACGTCAAGAAGATGCCCAAAATTGGACAAAAATTGTCCATCTCCCGTAAATACTCGCAAAACTTGCGAGATCGTGGGAGAGGTGTCAGTGAAGAGGAAGGATTTGGCATCGTTTGGAAGCGACTCCGCGACTTCAAGATGCACAGGGAGTCTATCAGCCAGTAAGAATAGTTACAAACAGTGGAAGTCAATTCTCCTTCATGACTTCAGACTGTGCTAGGAAATTAGGTCTGGTGATCGAACCATTTAAGCAAAATATCTCAGGTATCGGACAGGTGAACGTGACTAATACCGTGGGGAAGACTAATTATTCTCTAAGATCATTATTACCATCTTTCGGTTCGAAGATATTGGCCACTGAGGCAGTTGTTGTTCCCATGATCACGAGTCACCTTCCACAAGCTCCCCTCTCTGCTGAAATTCAGAAGATTTACAAAGGTTATTTGTTAGCGGACCCAGAATATGGGAAATCTGGCCCTGTAGAATTTCAGCTTGGTGGAGATCTTTTTATGGATATCCTCACGGGACAGCCTGTCAAAGTTGGTTCAAATGTACCTAGATTGCTTCCTACCATTTTTGGCTTCATTATTTCAGGTCCTGTAGGATCCGAACGCAATTTTCAAAGGGGCTTAACGTTTTTCCTTCAAACTAATGAAGAGTTGAAGAACACTTTGGAAAAGTTTTGGGAAATGAAAGAGGTTCGACCAGTAGATTGTTGAATTTAATCGGAAAAGATGAAAAAAAAAAAAGAGGTATCTTCATTGCATAATAACTTTTAATATAAACACTGAACACACATACAAGAGAGATGGGTGACTAATAACATCTGTACATTTTTTTTTTTTTAATTAACTAAATAACAATTGCTTTTGGAATCTTTCAATGAAACATATGAAATCATTCATAAATTATTTCATATCTCAATATAGATATGGCATCGGAAGAAGTAAATTATGTGAAAAACTTTTGCAGGAGACCCATTATCGTCTTGAATCAGAACGTTATGTGGTCACATTACCTGTAAAAGACACAATTAATCGTCTTCAAAACCCCAAAGGCCAAGCCTTTAAACGTCTTGTCAACCTGGAAGCGAAACTGGAAAGAAATAGTCAGTTAAAGGAGGAGTATCATCGATTTATGCGGGAGTACAAGGAACTTGGCCACATAAAGATGATAGATTCAAATTCCACTGCTGCATATACTCTGCCACATCACACTGTCATGAAAATTCAATGAAACTCAGGATGGTGTTTGATGCTTCGTGTAGAATGCCTAATGGATCTCTCAACGATCACCTATTCACCGGACCGAAGCTGCAACTCGACATTCGGGACATTCTCACAAACTTTCGAGTTCACCAAATAGTTTTCACAGCTGATATTGTGAAGATGTATCGGCAGATTTTGGTGCATCCACCAGATAGGAAATATCAGCACATACTTTGGCGCTTCGATCCTAAGGATGCAGCCCAGCAGTTTGAACTGTGCACTGTCACATATGACACAAGTTCGGCACCATTTCAAGCTCAAAGGACAATCATCCAATTGGTACGGGATGAAGGAGAAGCCTATCCACTGGGATCGAGAGCATTGCTCGAAGACATATATGTGTACAACATCGCTACAGGTGCTGCCACCGAAGATGAAGCCAAGAAGCTGGCATCAGAGCTCATTTCATTATTAAGTAAGGGTTGTTTCGAGTTAGGAAAATGAGCGAGCAACAGTCCGGAGCTCCTGAAGTTTGTAAGAGGGTCCGAGGGAGCACATCAAGCAGTCTGCCTCTCCGCTAATGACGAGCCTAAGATTAAACTTCTCGGCATGCATTGGGTTCCTCATCAAGACTACTTTTCCTACGTTATCACCAATCCTTCGTGGCAACCTTCTAAGCGAGCCATTTTGTCTGCAATAGCTAGAATTTATGATCCATTGGTATTTTTGTCTCCTGTGGTATTTTTTGCAAAGACAATATTACAGGATCAGTGGATCTCCAAGTGTGGATGGGATGATATTGGCCCACCTGAAACATGTTTGAAATGGCGTCAATTCTTATCGTAACTTTATTCAATTGCAGACTTGAAGATTCCTTGTCGCATTGTCAATAAGAATAGTATGTCATCAATCCTTGTAGGATTCTGCGACGCATCTGAACGAGGTTATGCAGCCGTAGTATACCTGGTAGAGAACACGCCTTCAGGATATAAGAGTCGTTTAATTCGGGCCAAGACCAAGTTGGTTCCTATTAAACCTATAACTATTCCTCGACTTGAACTCTCAGGTGCTCTACTGCTGAGTCGACTTTATCAGTCATGTTCCAGCCTGCGAGATAAGTTGCATATTCATTGCACCGGGCTCTTTACGGACTCCACGATCGTCCTTGGATGGCTTTCAACACCCACACAGCGTTAAAATGCCTTTGTTGCTCATCGGATCACTCAAATACTTGAAATGACCAACAAGAATGATTGGCATCATGTGAAGTCTGAAGAAAACCCAGCAGATTGTAGCTCACGTGGACTTCTACCTTCAGATTTAAAAAATCATCTGCTATGGTGGGCGGGGACTAATTGGATGTCATCATTAAAAGCATGGCCTAGATCAGATTTGCGAGCAGCAGAGCTACCTGAATTAAGGAAGGTACATTTAGGTGTAGTGAAGGCCGAAGTAGAAAATGGTCTAGAGTGGATGGAGCGGTTCTCGTCTTATACCAGATTACTCCGCAGCGCTTGGTACATTTGGCGATTTATTGGTAAATGCAGAAGGTACCCAGATGTACCAACTGAAAGAATAGGCCTGAAGGAGTTAAAAGGAGTCACTAAAGGCTGCATTAAATTTGTGCAAACCCACTGCAAGATTGATGCCAACCACTTGAAAAGTCTTCGCCCGTTCATAGATGAGCAAGCATCCAATCGTCATTCCAGGGAGAAGCCATTTCGCCAAGCTCTAGTAGACTATACTTCCATCGAGTTCACCTGGGACCATCAGCATTGCAGTCCTAACATTGGATTGTTTCAACCAGGGCACTGATACGCAAACGGGTCTTCAATTGTCTTCTTTGTAACAAGGCCAATAAAGTACCTACTCTTCCATTGATGGGTAACCTACCTGCATTCAGACTCCAAGAGGGGCTGATATTCCAACACGTTGGTGTAGACTTTGGTGGCCCTTTCATCATGAGGGAATCTAAACGTCGTAAAGCAGCGATGGGCAATGCATACCTCGGCCTCTTCATTTGTATGTCCACTAAGACTGTACACCTGGAATTAGTGTCATCATTAGAAACAGAACCGTTCCTTGCAGCTCTTGACCGGTTCATCCCCCGCAGAGGAAAACCTGTATGCCTTTACTCAGACTGCGGAACAAATTTCATGGGGGCTTCCAGAAAATTAAAGGAAATTCAACAGTGGTATAGAGCACAATCTGTACAAGACAGCATCTGCGACCACCTTGAGGAAAAATCTATCGATTGGTCCTTCATACCACCTTCAGCGCCCCATTTTGGTGGCATTTGGGAAGCAGGAATCAAGGCTCCAAAGACATTGATGTATAGGATCATTGGCGAGACTCCTCTTACCTTCGAAGAGTTAAGTACCATATTTAGCAGAATTGAGGCAGTACTGAACTCTAGCCCTTTGGTACCTACCAATACTGACCCTGATTGCCTCAAAGCCCTAACACCTGGGCATTTCTTAATCGGAAGACCTTTCACAGCAGCTCCTGAAGAAGATTTGACCGGTGCGTTGCTCCTCTTAAAAGATGGAGCATGATTAAGCAAAAGTCACAGCACTTTTGGATCAGGTGGAGAAATGAATATCTATACCATTTACAGCAGCGAAAGAAGTGGAACAAGCAGGAGAGAAACCTTAAGCAGGGAGACCTAGTCATTTTAAAGGGTCCCAATTGCCCTCAGCGTACATGGCCATTAGCCAGAAGAGTAGCCGTGCATCCTGGCGATGATGGAATTGTTAGAGGTGTGTCAATCAAGACAGCTTCTGGAATTTACAAGCGTCCTGTTGCAAAAATTGTACCACTGCTTCCCATAAATCAACCTATTTAACTATTGAGCCATGAAAAATTTTAATATAAATTTTGGTGGGCGAAATGTTTATTCTTTACTTTTATAATAATGTTGTGTATATAGTTAAAAGATTTGTTTTTTTTCTTTTTTTTTTTCTTTTAGTACTATTTCATTAACGTTAGATTAAGATAACATTATTAACTCTTAATTTTTTTTATTACTGAAATTTATGATTTTTTGTCTTTGTTTTTCAATGCTATTAAAGTCTTTATTTAGTATAGTCAGCTGCAATTAGATTTTTGTTTTATTCCTTCCTTAACTTATTAGCAATTACAAATCTTTTGCTAATTATTACTGGCGCTATATCCGGCGGGCAGATTTGGTTATTTCAATTTTGAAAACCCACTGCCGCCACAACTGTATTATTTAAATTATTTTTTTTTTGAAGAGAAAAGATTTGGCTCTGCGGGGAGTTGAACCCGGGTCTCCCGCGTGACATGCGCGGATGCTAACAACTACACCACAGAGCTCGGCTACAAGTAGAGCCAATCCTTTCTCTTCATTGATACCCACTACCCGATCATGCAAATTTTGCGAGTAACGGGAGGTGGACAAAGTTTGTCCAATTTATGGTATTTATTGACGTATGTCAATTTTAAATTATTTTATATTAATCTAATCTTAATCTGTGGGTGACCACCTAGTGGGTATCAGTGAAGAGGAAGGATTGGCTCTACTTGGAGCCGAGCTCTGTGGTGTAGTGGTTAGCATCCGCGCATGTCATGCGGGAGACCCGGGTTTGACTCCCGGCGGAGCCAAATCTTTTCTCTTCAAAAAATAAATTATTTAAAAATAATTTAAAAAAGGTGGTCACCCACAGATTAAGATTAGATTAGTATTATTTAAATGTTAACTTTATAGATAGGATCATTGGTATATACCATATACATCCATATAGATGGTATATACCTGGCTATACCATAATAACTTAATACTAAATGTGAGTAAATCCATCTTCATTACATTTGGCAATTACAAGGATTCAGTGCCTGAAATTTTTCAATCATACATTAATGGGCAGAGCCTTAATCGAGTTACTAATACAAAATATCTTGGACTAACGTATAACTCAAACTTGAAATGGGATATTCATGTTGACAATATTATAAAAACAAAACAAATATCTTCTATATGTATTCTATAAACTCAGGAAAATATTATCTAAACAATAACTCTAAGTATTTGGAATTAAAAAATTGTTTTGAGGTATTGTCCTCTGCCCAAAAAAACTCTAACGATTGGACAATGAAGCTATGATCATGTTGCGAAGAAATACTTTAATGAATTGCCACCTCTCCTAAAAGCTATGAGAGATACAGTAAAAATGTGATAAATAATTATATAAAAATAATTTAAAAAAGGCAGTTAGAAATATGACAATAGACTTTTAAAAGCATCAACTGTATAGTGAAATTGAATAGTGAACAGTGTTTCTATATACTTTAACCCTACTGTATATACTAAGCTAATAAATTAATTTCAATATTGTATAGTTATAAGTCATATCGCATAAAACCACTCATTGAGTATTTAAATGCACTCTTTTGTAAACAATTTGAATATTTAGGCTGATTTGTAGCCTTTCTGTATTTTGGATTAGCTGTAAGATTTCTATTGTAATTGAGCCTACCTATGTACGGGCATTTTTGCCTCCTATAGATCCTATTATGTGTGTATAATTTTGTGCATATATAAAGGAATAGAGGATTAATAAAAAAAAAATAATTTTTTCATGTTATCCATATTTTTATATCACTGTATTTTTAGATGAACACTGGACGTCGAAAGCTCCATATTGTAAAATAAATAAATAAATTAGTGAGACCGTCCTGGCGTACATACTATCATCAATATGTTTTTTTTTAATTGTAACACAGAAAGGATGTCATTAGCATGATCGGATAAATAATTGAACCATAAACCAACTAAGTGAGAATTAAGTGATCCAAAGAGAGAATTTCAATAATGTCAATACTGTCGATTAAGGTTTTATCTCCCTTTTTTACCTTCCGCACTATTTTGATATATGGATTGATATATGTTGGGGTGTTTGTTCATCGCGAATGTAATTTTTTTATCGACCTAACCCGAGTTTTAACCCTTTTCTGTTTAATTCACGGTTTTAAAATATTTTCTTCTTTTGCAACTTAGTTTCCTCTTAAAAATGATGGCATTTCTTCTTTCGTACATCAAACATTTGTAAATTTTGTTTCGTCATTATAGTGTCATTTTCCCGCATCATTGTCCAGGCCAATTTTTTTGCCCATGGTAATGTCTATTGGGGGGGTAAGATAGAGAAAGGAAATAACGCAGTTTTTAAACGATGAACATTTTCCGGGTTATTGCAGATTTGCCTACTCTGTATTTGTTAAGTAGTTGACCGTATATACACACTTCGTTTTAGAAGTACTCTACACTGCTAGAAAATGCTGACAAAATCCAGCTAGCAGGGTGCCACTGCCAGGAGAGCGGTCCAGTGTCATTTTTGGTATAAAATAGCAGTCTAGTGCTCTTTTAGGTGTATATATATATATATATATATATATATATATAATGTAATATAATAATAGAGGCCCTGAGAGTATTTTTTAAAATAAAACTGTAAATAGTCCTTGTATATGTTTGATTTTAACAAAGAAGTTTATTTTTTTAATAATTCATAGTTCTTCAAGTAATAATATAGTAATTATCTTGTTTAGTTTGAATATTAATTCAGTTAGGGTAACCTTTTTATTGAAATGTGATTGGTCAATTGTTTAACAAAAAGTGATGGTGGTGGAAAAAATATAAATATGGAAATAAGTGGAAAATTAAATAAAATTAAAAATTAACATTAATTGCATTATTTTAACAATTCTAAAACTCTACCTGTATCCAAGCATCCAATATATCCTGCATTGATACAAGTTTTTCCTCCCACTCTTGCATTTCTTTTTCAAATGGTTTAACATATGGAGAGCCTCTCATTGTTTGTGCTTTCAGAATATGATCATCAAGCATTACTTGTATATCGTCCACAGCTGACAAAATGGAAACACCTGTTTCCCTGTAAATTAATGTAGCATTAATTTAATCTTTTTGTTTCTGTCTTTTTTCACCCCAACGGGAGAGAAAGAAGGGCATCCAAGAACCAAATAGGATTAACTTTTGAAGCAACCTCAACTCAGGCAAAGAAAATTATCAGTCTTTTAAAGTGACCTTAGGCTCAGTTAAAGGGAGAATCCAGACTGGGAGGATCAGCTCCCAGAGTATAAAGCTTCAACCATTCATTAGGATAACAAATCAAATATGAGGATGTTACAGTTAAATTTTCGTTAAGGCATTTAAATTTAATTTAAAATTTCGTCATGGCAACAAAACCAAAATAAAACTTATATCTTGTTTAGAAGTCAGAGCAGCTGGGGACTAAATATAATAATGTTGTAGATTTAATAGAAATAATAGAAACACTTATTTTCCTGTAATAGACATAAATAATTAATGACAGGTAATATTTATTATTTATTTGAAATAAAAATAATTGATTTGAAAAATCAACAATCGAAATGAGAGTTATAGTGTGCGACCGAGTGGTGGCCGGTAGAGAGAAAAGACAAGTGAGTTTAGCCAGTGTCGTGAGCACATGGTGTGTTTTGGTTAAAAGAAATTTCCACGGTTTTTCCGGATAATTTGAATGGACCTTCGCTTCTGATTCACCCAAAACGCGAGTGCAGACGGTGGATTACCGGAAGGAGCTAGGAATGCGAGTCCATCGGGAGATTTGAGGAAAGGAAGGCAACAGCGGCGGAGAGGAGAAGCTTGGAAGTCCTGCTGCTAGAATTGGGAAGTACAGACTCCTGTTTTTATTTGTTTCTAATTGAATTAATTAGTAAAAGGAGGAGATGACATTTCTTTTGGTTTCTGTTTTTTTTGTATGCATGTATTAAATACTTTAATTTCTTTATGTATGTTAATTTTAGAAAGTTAAGGGGTTAATTTTTTTTTATTTAGTTTGTAGTTTGATTTCGTTTGTATCTCTTTATTTTTTTTAATTATTAATGAATAAAAACATTTTAAAAGGATTTGAATAAATAATGTAAAAGAATTTCAGCTGTAAACCTAGTTACTCTGATAATAGAATTATACTGACAATAGATAAGTTGAACTGTTACCATGGTTTCAAGTAATGAATCATGTTAGCCTAGTGCCTAGCGCGCTAGACTTACGTTGTTAAGGTTAATGGTTTAAATCCAGGTGTTTGATGGTACTTTTTTTTCTATTGAGAAATTATTATTTTTTTTTTGTTTGTGTTGTTGCCTGACATTAATATTAATTAAATTAATTTTAATATTCATATTAATAATAATTATTACATAAATAATAAATATATAAACCTTAACGAAATCAATTTAACTTTATCATTAATTTTCTTTTTAATTATGGATTAATTTTCTTTTCACCAATTAGTTCACTCAATAGCACACTTTGATTTCTTCGATTCTTTGGTTTGATCGCACCAAATTATTTCTTTTAAATTTAATTATATCAATATTTTCATTCTTTTTTCCTTTTCCTCCTTCGGTGTATATTTAATTGTTTATATATTTTTATTCCATTTATTTATTTATTTTTATTTCGTGGATTTCACTATTTTCCATAAACAAATAGTGTGGCGCCCGTTTTGTTTTTATTTTGGATTTATTTTCATATTTAAATATTTTTTTTTTTATTCAGTAGAACCCTGGCGTCGCGATTGGGTTATTATCTGGGTAATAGATTGCTCACCCCGTTTGGAGGAAAAACGTGGTAGCAAATTTTGGCGCCCGAACAGGGACGTGATTGAGACCAACATAGGATTGTTGTTATTAAATTTTCACTTGGGGAAAATTTGGAAAATTATCGCTCTGAAGGGAAAAAGGAGATTTAGAATTTTATTTTTGGTATTCGAGTTCATAGCTAGATAAAACCATCATGGATTATAAAATTGACGTGGAAAGACTCGCGGCAGATGAGTTGATGTACGAGTTAGAAATCCGAGGAGTGGTGGGAATAGCAAAGATGGAGGATATGAGGAAGGCATTAAGGTCGATTCTAAAATTGGAAAAATTAGGAAAAGCTTCCGCTCCTACCCATACACCTTTTACGGCTGAAGCAGAACTGAAAACTTGCCAAGAGAAACTGGAAGATATAAAGAAGAAATTGGCCACTACAAAACCCAATGAAATCAAAAAATTAGACGCGACATTAACGCACGTGCTAACTCGATTACGGCGTATTCACTCCACGGAGGAATCAATAAAATCGGCTGTTTCCGAAATGAATCAGGCGTGTATAGAGTATTGGACCGCTATTGGGGTTATTGGGGAAGATCCGGAGAGTCAAGGGAACACAGATGAAGAGGTAGCCAACGATACCAAATACCCGGAAGAATGTACCGGTAAATATTCAGGGATCAGACAGGATGATGCTCCGAAGGTAACGACGGTGGTAAAGAAAACCCAAATCCCCCCAAAAGAATGGGGCATCCATTTTTCAGGAGAAGAAAGTGGGCTAAGTGTAAACGCATTCTTGGAGAGAATAGAAGAGATTCGGGAAGCTCGAAATGTTACGGAGCAAGAATTATACCAATCGGCATATGACCTTTTCAAGGGAACTGCTTTGGTGTGGTATAGAGCCATGAGGAGAGAAGTAAACAGTTGGCCGGAGTTAGTCTGTGAATTGCGAAAGGAATTCGAACCGCCAGATTATCAAGATCGGCTGTGGGAAGAGATCAAGAGGAGGACTCAGGGGCCTACGGAAACGGTAGGGATTTTTGTGGCCAATATGAAGAACTACTTCAATAGATTACCGGATCGACCAACTGAAGGACAAATGTTGAAGATTTTACTAAAAAACCTACACCCCTTTTATCTTGACCGATTGGCGCTGACGAATATTAAGAGTATTAAGGATTTGATTGACGTCGGACGAAGGTTAGAAAATGCTAGGTGGAGAATAAATGAGCATCAACCACCACCAAATATTCGAGGCCTGCTGGAACCTGACCTCGCTTATAAACCTCCAACTCGCAAAACTCATGACAGGGAACCATCGAAAGTTTGTGCTATGTCGACTCCTACTCAACTGGTACGGAAATTCGCGTGCTGGAATTGTTTAGGCACCGGACATGCTTTTCGGCAATGTAAAGCTCCTAGAAAATTGTTTTGTGAGGGTTGTGGCCTAGAAGATACTAGAAGAAACGCATGTCCAAGATGTAATAAAAGGTCGGGAAACGAGGAAGGCCACCCAGGTCTGAGTGAACGGGAGTCTGGGGCCCCTAATACGTTCACAACCAAATTAGAGTGGCAAGAATGGTTGATGGTTGTCAGAGACGTACTTTCTGGTAAACGCTTGACACCGATTCAAGAAGTGACCCGCTCGAATGATAATCGTCCTTATGTCCGAGTTAAGATTTTTGGCATTCCGTTTCTCGGCTTACTCGACTCCGGAGCGTCTCTCTCTGCTATAGATGGCAGTTGTTGGCAGAAGTTTGCCTCATTGGGGCTGACACTAAAAGAAGAAGCGGGTATAACAGTATATACAGCAAATAAGAATAAAATGGAAATTCTAGGTTCCTTAGAACTCCCAGTTGAACTACACGGGAAAGTCTGCTTGGTGAAGTTCTTAGTTGTTCCTTCATTGACTACGACCATGATTTTAGGAATGGATTTTTGGAGAAAGATGCAGATACTTCCTGGTATGGAAATGGACAAGGGAGGTGATCTTCCAGATGATCTCACGGAGAATGGCGTGATCTCGAGTATGCTGGTCGGTAAGGACAATTTGTCCCAAGAAGAACGTGAGCAATTGAACAAATTGGTCAGCAAATGGGAGAATAAGAGGACAAAAACGTTAGGCTGTACGAGTAATGTGGAGCACGTCGTGGACACTGGCGAGCACAGACCAATCAAACAGCGTTATTATCCGGTCTCGCCATACATTCAGAAAATCTTGGATGAGGAGTTGGACAAAATGCTAGAAGAAGGTATAGTCGTCCCATCAAAGAGTGCCTGGGCTTCACCAGTTGTCTTAGTTAAGAAACCAGATGGCAGTCATCGATTCTGCGTAGATTATCGCCAAGTTAATAATGTCACCAAACGAGACGCTTACCCACTACCGTATGTCTCTAGTATTTTGGATAGACTACGAGATGCAAAGTTTCTGTCGTCTCTAGATATTAAAAGCGCGTATTGGCAAGTTCCATTAGAGAAGTGCCAGTTTGGTAGACCGGAACTACGTTTTTTGGGTTATGTAGTTAATGAGACAGGATTACTTGTTGACCCAGAAAAAGTCGAAGCCATCCGCAACTACCCAACACCCAAATCTGTGAAACAAGTACGGCAATTCGTCGGACTGGCCTCATGGTATAGGCGTTTCGTGGAGAACTTTTCTACAATTATTTCTCCGCTCACCTCATTACTGAAGAAGGGCTGCAAATTTAAATGGGGTGAAGAACAGGAGCGAGCAATGCAGTACCTTAAGGAGAGATTAATCAGTGCCCCCATATTGTCGTGCCCAGATTTCGAAAGGCACTTTTATTTACAAACTGACGCATCGACTACGGGACTTGGGGCAATTCTGTTCCAAAAATATGAAGAAGGTGACAAAGTTATCGCCTATGCGAGTAGAAGCTTGACAGCAGCTGAACGAAAGTACAGTACTACGGAACACGAGTGTCTAGCAGTGCTGTGGGCCGTCGAAAGATTCCGCCCTTATCTGGAAGGAATGCCTTTTACGGTAATCACTGATCATCAAGCACTGAAGTGGTTACACAACCTTAAGGACCCGCAAGGTAGATTAGCGCGCTGGGCGATAAAACTTCAACAGTACCAGTTCTCTATAGAGCACCGACCTGGGAAACTGAATGCCGCTGCTGACGCCCTCTCGCGTGTTCATGAAGACGTAGTGGCTACGATAGATTTAAGTTTTGATGATCTTGACCCATGGTATATGAAGATGTTGGAGAGGATAAAGAAAGACTCTGCCAAATATCCTAGTTGGAGAGTAGAAGGTGTTAGGCTATTTAAGCGAATTGTGGACAAACGGAAGATTCTAGGTGAGGAATCTCCTTGGAAAGTGGTGGTGCCAAAAAGGAAAAGGAAGGATATATTATTTGATTGCCATGACCACCCTCTGTCTGGACATCTGGGAGGATTTAAAACTCTTCAACGGCTAAGGGAACATTATTATTGGCCTGGAATGGCTTCGGACACTGCCCGATATGTAGGTCGTTGTGAAACCTGTTTAGCACATAAACCTTTACAACGAGCACCAGCTGGCCTCATGGGTCATCAAAGAATAGTCACGCGACCATGGCAACTTGTATCTGCCGATATCATGGGACCTCTGCCTTTGTCAAGCAACCGAAACCGCTTTATAGTTGCTTTTTCGGACTATTTTTCGAAGTACAGTATTTTTATACCAGTAAGAACAGCGACTGCAAAGATCGTTAGTAATATACTGGAGAAAGAAGTCGTGCTTATGTTTGGTGCACCCCAAGTGGTGATTTGTGACAACGGACCGCAGTTTAAAAGTCGCGTATTCCAAGCAAAAGCAGCTGAATACGACATTGATATTTCATACACGCCGAATTACCATCCGCAGGCTAATCCCATGGAGCGACCTAACCGAGTAATAAAGACCCTAATTTCCTCTTATGTGAAGGACAACCAGAGACGTTGGGATAAAGATTTGAATAAGCTAGCTTTCGCTATCAAAACTGCTGTTCATGAAGTTACCGGATACTCACCCGCTTATATCAACTTTGGTAGAGAACTTGCCCGAACGGGTAAGGAACACCTGAACTTCGACGACGATCAAGAGAACGATAATGTCGATCATAGGAAAGAATATGTGGAAAGGCTAAAGAACATGCCACTTTTGTACAAAGAGGTACAAGACAAATTAGCGCGGGCTTACGAGAGTAGCAGCGCTACGTACAACTTCAGGAGAAGACCACAAGAATTTCACGTGGGTGAAACAGTGTGGAGGAGGAATCATCAGCTCTCCGATGCAGCGTCGTACCTCAACCGTAAGTTGGCACCAGCATTCGTCAAATGTGTTGTGACGAAGAGAATCGGCAACCTGCTGTACCAACTGAGAGACATGGACGGAAGAGACGTAGGAAAGTGGCACGTAAAGGATCTCAAACCTCACCCACAAGAGCTCGAAAACGAAGAGACATAATGTAAATATATGGTTTATGTAAATAGTTTAGGATTGCTAAGGGTAAAGAAAAATTAGGAACTAATTTTTTTTTTTTTTAGGAAAAGGGGGGGTTGTTACAGTTAAATTTTCGTTAAGGCATTTAAATTTAATTTAAAATTTCGTCATGGCAACAAAACCAAAATAAAACTTATATCTTGTTTAGAAGTCAGAGCAGCTGGGGACTAAATATAATAATGTTGTAGATTTAATAGAAATAATAGAAACACTTATTTTCCTGTAATAGACATAAATAATTAATGACAGGTAATATTTATTATTTATTTGAAATAAAAATAATTGATTTGAAAAATCAACAATCGAAATGAGAGTTATAGTGTGCGACCGAGTGGTGGCCGGTAGAGAGAAAAGACAAGTGAGTTTAGCCAGTGTCGTGAGCACATGGTGTGTTTTGGTTAAAAGAAATTTCCACGGTTTTTCCGGATAATTTGAATGGACCTTCGCTTCTGATTCACCCAAAACGCGAGTGCAGACGGTGGATTACCGGAAGGAGCTAGGAATGCGAGTCCATCGGGAGATTTGAGGAAAGGAAGGCAACAGCGGCGGAGAGGAGAAGCTTGGAAGTCCTGCTGCTAGAATTGGGAAGTACAGACTCCTGTTTTTATTTGTTTCTAATTGAATTAATTAGTAAAAGGAGGAGATGACATTTCTTTTGGTTTCTGTTTTTTTTGTATGCATGTATTAAATACTTTAATTTCTTTATGTATGTTAATTTTAGAAAGTTAAGGGGTTAATTTTTTTTTATTTAGTTTGTAGTTTGATTTCGTTTGTATCTCTTTATTTTTTTTAATTATTAATGAATAAAAACATTTTAAAAGGATTTGAATAAATAATGTAAAAGAATTTCAGCTGTAAACCTAGTTACTCTGATAATAGAATTATACTGACAATAGATAAGTTGAACTGTTACCATGGTTTCAAGTAATGAATCATGTTAGCCTAGTGCCTAGCGCGCTAGACTTACGTTGTTAAGGTTAATGGTTTAAATCCAGGTGTTTGATGGTACTTTTTTTTCTATTGAGAAATTATTATTTTTTTTTTGTTTGTGTTGTTGCCTGACATTAATATTAATTAAATTAATTTTAATATTCATATTAATAATAATTATTACATAAATAATAAATATATAAACCTTAACGAAATCAATTTAACTTTATCATTAATTTTCTTTTTAATTATGGATTAATTTTCTTTTCACCAATTAGTTCACTCAATAGCACACTTTGATTTCTTCGATTCTTTGGTTTGATCGCACCAAATTATTTCTTTTAAATTTAATTATATCAATATTTTCATTCTTTTTTCCTTTTCCTCCTTCGGTGTATATTTAATTGTTTATATATTTTTATTCCATTTATTTATTTATTTTTATTTCGTGGATTTCACTATTTTCCATAAACAAATAGTGTGGCGCCCGTTTTGTTTTTATTTTGGATTTATTTTCATATTTAAATATTTTTTTTTTTATTCAGTAGAACCCTGGCGTCGCGATTGGGTTATTATCTGGGTAATAGATTGCTCACCCCGTTTGGAGGAAAAACGTGGTAGCAAGGATGAGAGACAATGGCAAGGATGTACTATCTAACAGGCCCAGAATTTTACCTCTCACTCAACAGTTTAAGAAGAATAATAAACAGAAAATAAGTAGTTCTGTGTCCAACAATTAGAGATAAAGACATGTGAATAGTTCTGTGGTATGCACCTTCAACTGTAATCGAAGTGGAGGGAAAGCAAGGAAGGATACTAGGAGCTGCCAGGTATTTGGAGGAATAGAGTAACCGAATCTTCGGAGTTTTTTCAGGATGGATGTGGATTTCCTAGTGATTTGGGTTATATGAATGTTCCAGGAGAGGTGCTGATCAAACATAACACCGTAATTTTTTACAGTTGTGTGAAAGTGGATGGGTCGATCATTGAAGTAAAGCAGGGGATAATAAAGAAGAGAGTTAATGAATCGCTTGGAATCGATAATTATGGCTTTAGTTTTATCAACTACGGTTTTGTGTTGAATATCTGTTATCTAAATCCTCTTACATTTTTCAAATTGTCACAAGTCTCTAGGAGTGGTCTCTAAAACCAGGAAGATTGGTAATAAGAGCACCAGCATAATGAGAACAGAGTTGGTGAAAGTGATGAGCCTTGAGGTACTCAACGAGTTAATAGGAGGAGGGTGGAAGATGATTAGTTTGGAATTATTACAATTTGGGACAAGGAGACAAAAACGAGCTGAACCCCTGAGGATGTTATATGATAAGGAAACTTTTGGAAGTTTATGAGGAGAATCTTATGATTAACGGAATCGAAGGCTATAGAAAAGTCGAACAGGAGGCTTGCAGGCTTGAGAAAAACAGAATTTTGAAGGGAAAAGTTGTACGTGCAAAAGGACGGTTAGAAGAACGAGAAGACCATGTCTGATCATTTTAACTGAAATTAAGTCAGAGCCAAAGTCATTAGTTTTGGACTTAACTATAGCAGAGAGTAGATCATCATCCAGTGAAACACTGAAGAAGTAGAAATATATATATATATATTATTTAGGACTACTATTATTATATACTATAATATTTACTATTAGTATATGGTAGAAATATATATAGTAGAAATATAGAAGAAGTATCTGGGTTGAAAGGAGTTTTCGTGATGTCATCAAATAAAAAATCGGATTGACACAAGGATGATACTGAATCTGTGAAAAAGGAGATGTGGTCGTCCGGATCAACAGGATAATGTGAGCTAGTTTAGTTATTAACAACAGTCAAGTTTTTGAAGAATTTCAATTTGGATTTAGGATCAGGTTCCAAAAACGAAAATAAAGTGATGGATATAAACGCCTGTTACACGGGAGCAGTTGTTTTGTTTTAATTTTTAAGGTCAAAATTATTATTAAGATGCCTCCAAAAAGTAGGGGAGAGCGGGGTTGGTTGGCAACAGTTTTCACTTTTTTGATTGTTGAGTTGTTCCTGTTAATATAATTCCAATAGGGCTGATACCACTGTAAACTCCAAGTATTAGTCTCACAAAAGTGGCTTATTTCTAAAAAACTAAAGAATTTGGTTAATCAATTAAGATTGTAGCAGTGAGAACCGACGATTGCCGAAGGGAGGCAACTTGCTGATTTCAGCTGAGGCACGAAATTGTCATCCCCTCCACTCAGACTTGGCCTATTTAAGAGCGGCGACAACCGACTATATATCCTGACCCAGCCTTTGGATTGTACCTATCCTCGCTACCTCCCCCGCAGTACCTGTATTTATTTATTCATAAATAAAATCTCTTATCTTTTAATTATCTTTTTCCTTTCTTTCCTTTTTACCACTATCCGACACGATATCATGTGTTATGGATGCAGAATCCTACCATATTTACACAGGGGTCAACCTTGCCTTTTTTCTTATTTCTCTTTCCTGTGCCTTGGTAAGCAAGATTTCACGGTAACTCAAACACGCAAAATTATCACAGCCTTCTGATAATCCCCAAACTTAAATTCCACATAACCTCATACGCGATGAAATCATCAGCATTAAAGGTGGTTTAAAAATGGGAATGGGTTTAAAAGAACATACCTGAATGTACCAAGTTCAAAACAAATATCAACCCATTCAAGTTTCATTTTTTCTAGATTCTTTTCCAGGGAAAATTCTCTTGATGCACTGACACTAATTTCTTCCAGTTTCGTTACAAACTTAATTAGTCCAAGGTCAATCATTTCAGATAATGAAGTTGTATCAGTTACCTCTATAGGTACTCCAGCTGCTTCACTGATCTGTGAAAGAAGATATTCTGTTTATTTAATCTACTTCATATTAATAAAAACATTAACCAAAATATTCACCAATTGCCAATGTCTATCTTGTAAACCTGGATTACAAATTGCTTGTAAAACTGGTAAAAACTGTTTAAATTTATCTATTTTCCCCCTAACTAGCTCTGCAATTCTTCTAGATCCAGGGATATCAGAAAAAGTACGGGAAAGTTTATAGAGAGTTCGCCACATATTTTCAACAGATTCTTTTACTGCTTCAGCATCAATCCCTTGAAATGGACCTGAATCAAAAGAATAATTACAATCAAGGTCCTCAGATTTTAAAATAAAGACTTAATACAATATATCAAATTTGTTTTGTTTTTTGAACACTCACAAACAAAAACCATGGAAGATTTCTAAAATCTGGTGCAGTGAGCACATTACACTAAGATTTAAATACTTTTTATTAGTGTCCGACCGAAACCAAAATTTTAGCCGAAACTTTTTTACGTGTGTATTTATAATACATGTAAACGTGTAGCATGTCTAGTTTAGCAATACTATCAACGAAAGCTTAGAAAATTACAGTAATTTAACTTAATTATTCATACAATAGGTGGGGTTGGTATAGAAGAGTGGTAAGATAGGTGTACTTGTTGTTATAGGATCGAATCGCCCTTACTTCCTAGTACGGCTGATTTCCGCGGTATGTTAGACCATACTCCCTTAACTAGTACAGCCCTAAAAGTTGAAATATACTTATTATTGTTTAGATATTATAATATCTAAATAATAAATAATGTTGTAAATCTTTGCCATAATAAAGCCGATGGAATACAAAATGACCGATTGAATACGTAGAGCTGTGTCTCAGAAACTATTTAGTCGACTGAGTCAGTTTTGATCTTAAATGTTAGCGGATATAATTTAGTTTAAGAATGTATAGAATAGTTTTGTCAAAAACGTGCTTCTTTATGGTCAAAACAGAAAAAAAATTCTGGGGTGTTATTGGTGATCCGAGGAAATGGGGGCGAGCGAGGTTGACCTGGCGGAGGAACGTGGAAGAGGATTGCAGAGCGGCTGGCAAATCTTGGCAGGTCAAGGCTCTCAGCCGGGATCGGGATGGATGGCGAAAATTTGCTTCGGCCCTATGCCCCCGCAGTGGTGGCAACAGGAAATAAGTAAAGTAAGTCATTGGTGATCCGGGGAAGGGGGGGAGGAGGGATTAGCCAAGGTCGAAAAAGTGGTTCTTGCGGAGCCTCATTCCATAGAAGAAAAAAGAACAAAACCTACTACCACCATTTGATGCAACTTGAGCCCCCCTTTTTATAACAAGGTTACTGACTAAAATATTGTTTTCTCTTTTGATTTAAATCTGTGGACATGCCGGGTTTCTCCAACGACTAATTTAAGTTAAAGGATTCAGGATATATATTCATATTTAGTGTTCCTCTATTTTTTTATAAATCAAATTCATTATTAATAGGGAAATAATAAAAAGCACAAATGGGGCCGGGATGGCCGAGTGGACAAAGGCGCTTGCAATAGGTAATTAAAGTTAAGCAACGTCGAGCATGTTTAGTACTTGGATGGGTGACCTCTTCATTCGGGTGACCACCCGCCAATGTATGCCATGCAGTCCAAGCCTACCCCCCCCCCCGGTTATGTGAGGCCTGTCAGCCTACTGGAGGCAACTCACACCGACCAGGTGTAGGAGTGATGTACCTTCCCCGTGTGGATATCAGTAACCGTCTGGAGGTTTGGTTCAAGGACGGTATGCTTCAGGGAAAGAAATATAGGTCCTTGGGGCCTGCTGACTCTGGGCTACCATAATCCTTGGACCGAGACCAGTTTGTCACTGTCCTTGAACCCGAGAGAGCTGACGCCATCGGTGGGAAGGGCACTGCCAACTTGGCCCGAATGGGATTGTTATGGAACTATGGGCAGTCTGCCGCTGCACCATGGTGACCATGGCTTGCAGCAACATGAGGTTGGGCTACCCCCTCCAGGCTGTCTGTTCCCGCAAGCAACACAAATGTCTGTAAGAAGACCACACTGCGCCGCTAAAGGGCACGTTAGGCCTAATGCGCCAACCGGAAAAAAATAAATAAATAAAAAGCACAAAAAGGTTCCTAATGCTGAAGGTAAGGAATACTATACTTTACACCCAACATTAAGAATTCTTTATGGAAAGAAAGCCTTTATCACTTGTTTAGACTTGAAGACGTGGCACATCCCTGCTGGTCACTCTCATATTATTGTCACCACACCTAACTTAAATTTTCGATCAATTAAAGATACTAAAAGCCTGAGAGAAATCCATCTTTTATCGAACGACAATTCAAGAGTAATTAAATAAAATAACAGATACAACACACTATTAAATTCAAGGGTTTTTTTAAAGTTCATAAAAGAGATCGAGCTAACAAGCTGAAATCGTGCAGTCCTACTTCCTTCTAGGAGATATCAGACACAAAAGATAGTTTCGGCTTGGCCGAAGATTCGGCCAATTTTTGGCCAAAACCGAAACTGGGGCCGAAACCAGGTTTTTCGGCCGAAACCGAAACTTCAGTCGGTCACTACTTTTTAGCAATTGCCATTTATTTTGTTGAAAATTATCATATCTTCATGGGTGTTCCATATTATAATACCCGCCGGGGGTCTTACTCCATTCGCTATAGCTTAATAGGTAACTCCGGGTATACAATTCTCGAACATTCGGAAACATGTCCGAACCATCCTAAGTAGTGTTCTTCTAATATTTCCACTATTGGGTTCAAATCAAGACTCACTCTAATTGTGGTGTTTCTCACACGGCCCGGTCTCGTCTTTCTCTCGACTGTCCTAAGGTGCTACATTTCATAGCTTGAATCTTACTTATGTTTAGTCGCCTTCATCCAAGATTTACTTGTATATGTCAGAAGCACATAAAAGAATGTGCTTTTATAGGCTACCTTCTTGTTACTTTTTTTTTAATTTAATTTTAAGAAGGCTAATCTTCAGGTAATTGAAGCACCTTCCTGCGGTTCTTATTCTCTCCTTTATCTTGAGTTATAAATACCATTGTAATCAGAATGACCAAACCTACAATGCCATAAAAGCTACAATAGTATTAATAATTTTGATAACTTAAGGCGCAATTTACCATATTCTTTTATGACCGTGTTAATGCAAGTTGAGGGCTACTTTTGAGTTATGGTTAGTACCACTGGTACTAAACACCCCAATGGTAGACTATTTTCCCTATTCACTATTTCAAGCTTTCTTTTGAGCTGGAGTGTTGATTCATTAGTGGACACAAATAAAAAAAAAACAATTTTTTTTTTTAAAAATTGAATAATAAATTACAAGATAAAAAAAAATTACAATATTAAATTTGCTTACCAAAATACCATTTTTCATATAGATCATGAAATTCCAATGCTGTGTGCCATAGTTTGTAGAATGGATCTATTTGATGAACCATATTGTGAAAAGTAGTAAATGGAGTTTTTTCAAAATCCAAGAGAGTTTCTTCAAGATTGATTTTCTAAAGCAGTTTACAATGATAATTAAAATGTAAACATTGCAATGAAAAGCTTTAAACAAAGGAAACTTTTTTCTTTAAACCCTTATGAGAATTCTCAGGTAATAAATTCAAAGTACAGTAAGTTCAACAAGTAATAGATGACATTATTTATTGTCATCTATTGTATTGTATAAGGACCTATTATTGTAGGATCTATTATTGTATAAGGACACCTTAAGTGACTATATCATGATTGCATGCATCTGACGTGGGTGCAGCAGAGTAAAAAAACAAAAAGAACTTACATGTTTTTATTACACTACGCACATAAATAAGATTAGTTAAACCATTGTCAATATATCAATAATCAACTCTAATCAATGAATTAAAATGTTGAATGCTTCAGAAAAACTTCAACTAGTACTACAAACCTAACTTTGATTAATAACAAAAATTTATATCTACAAATATATTTTTTACTTTTAGCTATTTTTTTCCTAAGCATTAGATTTTTGTTGCTTATACTAAGTAGACATGGAAAGATACAAAATGTGACAATGTTACAACCCTTTGAAAAAAGACAAGCATTCTGTAAAAGATAACAAAAAATAATAAGATGTGTCACAATAAGTAGAAATAGACAATGTTTCAAAGATTTGTGACAAGAGCAGGAAAGAAAATAGTTTGATAAAATAGACTACAGTTTGAGAAGCTTAATGGTTTTTTTTTTAGCAAAACACATTTTTCAATAATTATTTTAAGCATGAACCCAATGCTGTAACATCATAATTTTTATAACACTTATTAATGACAACCTTATCAACTCTACTGAATTTTTTCAGATTTTTAAGAAGTGCGCTTTTTGAGAAATTCAAATTTGAATTTTGAAAAACAAATTACCTCTTAACCCCTATTGAGTTGCATGTCATAAGGAAGTTCATAGATTCAGCTTTAAAATGACATCAATTTCAACTATCTTAGAAGAGCTGCAATATTAATTTACAAATGATGCGACAGGTCAAAATTGTGCGTTGTTCAATTATTTTATACAGCTATATTTTGAAAACGGATTGAGATATTGAGTTGAATTTTGGCATTTTTATTAGTCTACAGGAATGTATCCTATGTACCAAATTTCATTTAAATCTGAGATAGTGATGGGAAAAAAGTGTGTTGATGTGAGACGGAATGACCAAAATATAATGACATTTGTTGTGCTATAATCAGAAAATACTGAAGAAAGACTATTATATGTTATTTTTTAAAATACTTTATTTCTAATTCTGGCTAGCTATAGAATAAGTAATAGAAATTATAACTTACTTCAACTCTTTCCTTGTCCGACTCTAAAAGATCAGCTATTTGATCAATCTCAATTACATTTGACCTCATATCATCCATCGTCAATATGGGGGGATCTTTTATCTTAAATACATCAAGTAATGACATATGCTGCATTAAACTAGAAAGATTAATAGTACTTAAAAAACATAAAAAATTCATTGTATATAGTTTTAAGAATTATAGAATTTTACTTCTTGAAAAACTAACAAGAAGTGAAATTCCAAGTACATTTTTAAAATTTTATATGTAATAGTAAACAAACATTTCTTCTAATTTGATCCGCCTTGCAGCAAGAGAATTTTCCATCACTTGTCTTTGTAAAGTTATCCTTTGCATAGTAATATCCAAAATCTTATCCATTTCTTTGGGCCATGTGAAAACTTTTCTAATGAATCTGCGATGGTCATCTGAAAAGAGTTTATAAGTAACCTATTTA
The DNA here is from genome assembly GCA_911387785.2 of Aelia acuminata. Taxonomy (NCBI): domain Eukaryota; kingdom Metazoa; phylum Arthropoda; class Insecta; order Hemiptera; family Pentatomidae; genus Aelia; species Aelia acuminata. The sequence goes on along the minus strand of OU426978.1, from coordinate 81,199,790 downwards.
TCTAGGTATACATACGTAGGCAAGTCAAATATAAACCGGACTTTCATTTTAAATGCCAAGATATTGAGAGGTACAGATGGGTAGAAGTGGGGTAGGTGAGAAGGGAGAGGGGCAGGTCGCTTCTCCGAACAGCCATGTCTGAGCAAGAGGTCACACCTGCAGTTGCGCAACTCCTCAACATTAATTTTTTGATGAATGAAGGCATTAAGCCCATTGAAATTCTCACTAGACTTAATGCTCAGTTTGAGGATGCAACACTCTTACGTACTCAAGTCTTTGACTGGGCCAAGAATTTTAAAGAGCGAGAAGCCATAGAAAATGAGAGCCACAATAGGGACGAGTGTGACAGATCAGAACATTCGCATCATTCGTGATCTCATTGAAGGTGATTGGCGCCTGACAGTTGATGACATTGCTAGCGAGGTGCAAATTAGTCATGGTAGTGTGCATAACATCATCACAAAATATCTGGGCTTCCGAAAAGTTTGTACTAGATGGTTCCTCGGCTTTTGACAAACGATCAAAAACAGGTCTGAAAAGCAACCTGCCAAAGACTCCTAGACCGATTTAATCAAGAAAAAGACTATTTTTTGAAAAGAATAGTTATTTGTGATGAAACATGGGTCCATCATTACACGCCCAAATCAAGAATGGCCTCAATGGAATGGCGAAGGAAGGAGGAACCTACTCCTGTGAAAATGAAAATTCGCCAGGAAAAGTCCTTGCTACTGTCTTTTTTTACTGGAAAGGAGTATTGCTGATAAATCTTCTCCATGAGCTTCGAACTGTCAATGATGCTTATTATTGCCGGCTGCTAGATAGCACTAAAGCTGCCTAAAGGAACAAAAGACGTTACCAGTAGGTCAGAGACCTCATTTTGTTGCACGACAATGCCAGGGATCAAACTGCCGCACTGATTCATGAAAAATTGAACCAATTGAACTGGGAAACACTTGAACACCCTCTCTGTAGCCCAGACTTGTCCCCCTGTGACTTCCATCTCTTTGGGCCTTTGAAGGAAGCACTTGGTGGACATCATTTTGAAAACAATGGCAGTGTAGAGGAGTTTGTGGGCAATTGGCTCAAGACACGTCTGGAAACTTCTTATCAAGAGGGGTTTTATCCAGAAGCTCCCCACCCGATGGAAAAAATGTGTAGAGGGGAGTAGGAAACAGTGAGACACGGTTAACTAAGAGACAGTTAGCACATAGACCAATTGCAAGGACCCAGTTAGTGTAGGATTTGTTGTAGTGTAGAATGTTATTCAAATAAGGTTTTCATGGAAAGAAACCAACAATCAATATCGTATGTTTGAGCCTCTTTTTGTTTTCAAGGCTAGAAAACTTTTTTTTTGTGACTTGCTTTCTCGTTGAAAGTGTAGGTAGTACTGTTCATTTCATCGAATTTTTGTTAATGCCTTTTAATCACCAACTAAAACTCTTTGTATTAACCTTTAAACGGCCAATGATTGTTCACTTTGGAAAAGAAAATTCGTAGTGAAAGACGGCTAGGCCCTTTGGATAGATTATTATCTATTGACAGAAACGGTGAGACAGCTAAAGCAGGTGTCTCACTGTTCTCCACTCATCCCAATAGATTTAGCAGGTACACTGATGATGAATTTACAATGTCTGAAAATTATTTTAGTTTTAATTTAATGAAATTGGAAACTTTACTGATTTTGTAGTGTGCCTTATAGATGTCATTGGTATTTTTTAAATCTGAATTTCAATTAACAACCTAGTAATTTATTAATATATTTTACACGATAGGTTAAATGATAATCAGGATTTTCAGTTTGAAAAAAATTTTATTTTCGAAAACCAACGTTTCGATCCAACTTGTGGATCTTCATCAGGGCTAAAAGAAAACAAATATATGAGTATCTATGCTATAGGATGACAATAAATGATTACTTTAGAGAACTAATAATAATATAAAAAAGTGGTAGGCATATACATGAATATTTAAAAATCTGGTGCGTGCGCGCAACACGCAACTTTCACTTACCAACTTACTTAGATTAGTAATTGACGTGTTTTGCTAAATATCATTTCCCAAAGTCACACATTTTTCTACATTCATATCTTATTTTTGTTAATCGTTAAAGCCGTTTTTGAGTAAATAAAAAAACCCCGTGAAAATGATACAAAATTTATTAAGTAAAGTCCCCCCTCCCGTAGATCAATTTTGATGAAATTTTTACAGTCATATCTCGGGCATATAAGTACATCAAATACCAAGTTTGATCAAAATCGTTAAAACCGTTTTTGAGTAAATAAATAAAACACGTGAAAATGATACAAAATTTATTAAGTAAAGTCCCCCCTCCAGTAGATCAATTTTGATGAAATTTTTACAGTCATATCTCGGGCATATAAATACATAAAATACCAAGTTTGATCAAAATCTTTAAAACCGTTTTTGAGTAAATAAAAAAAACACGTGAAAATGATACAAAATTTATTAAGTAAAGTCCCCCCTCCGGTTGATCAATTGTGATGAAATGTTGGTTATCACATCTCTGGCATATAAATACATCAAATACCAAGTTTGATCAAAATCGTTAAAACCGTTTTTGAGTAAATAAAAAAAACATGTGAAAATGATTCAAAATTTATTAAGTAAAGTCCCCCCTCCGGTTGATCAATTTTGATGAAATTTTTACAGTCATATTTCGGGCATATAAATAGATCAAATACTCAGTTTAATCAAAATCGTTAGAGCCGTTTTTGAGAAAATCGAAAAAAACTTAAAAAGTTATTAAATAAAGTACCCCCTCCCTTTGAGCAAATTTGATGAAATTTTTGCTGTCACATCGCGGGCTTATACATACTCTAAATACCCAATTTCAGGTTCGCACGGTTTATAGTTTTTGAGCTAGTCTGTTCACATACACACACACACACAGACACACACACACACAGACCATTTCGCGGGACTTGGTTATTTTGACTCAGGGGATCCCAAAACGTGTATTTCCGTTGAAAACCGGAAGTCGAAAATTTTCACGATCGCAATACTTCCACTTACTATATATTTCATATATAGGTAAGTGAAAGTAAAAAAGTGGCTGGTTAGCAAGATAAAATAGAATCTGATATTTACGCTTTTAAAGTGAAAGGCCTTGAATGAAAGGTGACAACTAAGTGTTTTTCCAAATGGATGAAAAACATAACCCTGTAAATCATAAAACAGATAAAGTGATAATTTCATCCACTTATTCTAACATATTCCGCATCCTCAAATCCTAGTTTTGATTTCATAGGTATCCGCAATTATCGATGTACCTCTTTTATTATTATTATTATCTTTAGTATTGTATAACTTCCTTCTGTATATTTTTCAATTTTTTATGCATTGTCACCTTATGTATTACCTATCTCAATTTTGTGTTATTATTGAGTCCAGACATAACAATTTGTATACAGTACCATCTTTTTGTTACTTTTTAATATTTTATTTTCACTTAGTTGTCATGTAGCCTTTCACTTGTACCGACTAGCCTTTCATCCTCTAGCATAGATACTCATATACAGTAGAGTCTCGGTAATCCGAACTAATGATTGCACATGCTGATACGGATTAGCGAAAATATGGATTAGTGGAACATGGAAAAAAAAAAAGTACATATAAAGATTATACATATGCATTTGCATGTATGTATATAAAAACTGAACAACAATGCTGAACAATGAACGATGAACAATGAAAGAAAACAGAAACTTAATGTACCAGGTCATTCAAAAAGTCCTGTCGTTTTTTTGGGGGAAATTATAAATAAATAAATATTTTCAAATAATCACCTTTATTCATCAAAATATTCACCGTTAGTCGGTAACCTTCTCCCAACGAGATGGTAAAGCCCAAATTCCTTCCTTAAAAAACTGTTGATTTTCACTGCAAAAATAAGTGGTCAGTTCGTGAATTAGGTTGTCACGGTCTTGAAAACATTTCTGTCTCAGATTGTTGTCGAGATCTCTGAATAGGTGATAATCAGTGGGTGACAGGTCAGGGGAATATGGTGGGTGAAGCAAAACTTCCCAGCCTATTTCTGTCAATTTTTCCCTGGTCAATTTGGCGGTGTGTGGTCGAGCGTTGTCTTGAAGAAGCAAAGGTCTTCTTCTGTTGACTAAGCCGGGATCAAAAGTTTTAAGCTTGGATTGGCAATGGTCCAGTATATTGCAGTATACTTCTGCAGTGATGGTTTGCCCTTGATTCAGAATCTCAAAATGCACTATACCTTTGGCTGTCCAGAAAACAATGAGTAAAACTTTCTTTGGATGGAGATCTGGTTTTGGAAATTGTTTAGGTTTCTGATCTGCCGACAACCACTGATATGATCGTCTGAAGTTGTTGAACAACACCCATTTCTCATCACAGGTGATGATTCGATTCAAAAAGGGTTCGACTTTCAAGCGGGAAGTTAACGAAGATGCAGTTGTCAAGCGAACAAGCATATTGGCATCTGAAAGCTTATGAGGAATCCATTTATCCAGTTTTTTCACTTTTCCCAGTTCTTTAAGGTAATTCCAGGCAGTGGTGGCTGAGATATTAAGTTGAGAGGCTATCTCTGAACAACTTTGACGCGGATCCAACTCTACTACTCTTCGAACGTCCTCCTTATCAACTACAGTTGGTCGACCCGAGCGTGCCTCGTCTTCTAGTGTCTCGTCGCCTCCACGAAATTTTGAAAACCAAAATTGTGCCTTCCGCTCAGACAGCACATCTTCCCCAAACACGGAGCATATTTTTCTAGCAGTTTCGGCAGCTTTTGAGCCAAGTTTAAACTCATAGAGCAAAATCGACCGAATTTGAGTTTCAACTGGAATCATTTTAACTAGACAGTTGGATGGTGACTGCATTAAATTAATCCTCCTTAGCCTCCTATTCATAAAGTATAAACATTTGTGTTTACATGGATAAAAGTTGTATTGAACGGAATTAATTAGCAAACACTCTAGAATCAAAATAAACAACGAACAAACGAAAAACGACAGGACTTTTTGAATGACCTGGTATATTAACTTTTCTATTAATCAAATATATTTTATAATGCTATTATGAATTTTATAATGCCAGAAATTACACTTAATGATACAGGACTACATCATAATGATAAACTAATGGTTTATTTTTTAAAATAGTAGTCCATTATCGTTTTCTGTTTTGATTGCGCAATTTTGAGACTCATTGCATGCGATCGAAGTTGACGAAGTTGCATTACCTGATGTAATGGTATATTGTTTTCTGACGCCCAATCCAGACATTTATTAAGACTTTGAACAGCATCAGAATGTGTCACAACAGTTTGCCATTCACATTGCTCCTCTTGGTCCTCATCGTTTCTCCCATCTTCCACAATTCCCTAGACAATCAGTTAAAAACTCATCCACGTCATTTTCATTTTTACCGACTGCCCACTCTCTGGTTTCGTCTTCTGTAACCTCTCCTCCTTGCGATATTTTACACAACAGATTAGTAATAGATTTAATATTATCCCCGGTTTCTTCATTGTCGACTTCTTCCAAAGCATTATTACCAATATGGCCTTCAGGGACCAATAAATGTGATAGCTCTGGCCATAATTTCTACCATGAGGCTTCTATTAGTTTTGTGGATACTGAATTCCATGCTTCAGCAAGGTTAAAAACCACATCTTTCAAATTAACTGATTGAAGAGATGTTAATACGTTCTTATCCTCGGATAAAATTTGCATCAATAGTTTTTTTCTATAATGAATTTTGATACATTGTAGGACATGTTGGTCCATCGGTTGAATAAGAGGAGTGCAGTTCGGAGGTAAAAACATTGTCATGATGTTCCCGTCGTCAGTTTTCAGGATTTCCTCGTCTAGGTGACCTGGGGAATTGTCAAGGATTAATAATGCTTTTGGCGTAATATTAAGTTCTAAACTTTTTTTTTTCAGTGAGGGGACAAAATCTGTGAAAAACCACTCTGTGAACAAAGCCCCATCAACCCAAGCTCTTTTTTGTGCTTTGTAGATTACAGGTAATGGACTAGATTTAAAGGCTCTTGGTTTTTTTGATTTACCAATAACCAATACATTTAACTTGTGACTGCCACTTGTATTAGCACATGGCATAAAGGTTACCCTCTCCTTACTTATTTTATGCCCTGGGGCTGACTCCTCATTGTTGTGAGCTAAGGTTTTCTTTGGCACGACTCTCCAAAATAAACCGCTCTCATCAGCGTTATAAACTTGATGAGGACTCAAATTCAACTTTTCTATAGTTTCCCTCAGCTTCTTTTTAAATGGCTCAACAGCTGTAAAGTCACTGGATAATTGTTCCCCAGTAAGTAGTAATTGTCGAATACCATGCCGCTTTTTGAATTTATCAAGCCAGCCAAGGCTGGCTTTAAAGTCGTTATTTTTTGATAAAACATAATTGCTTTCTCGTGTAAAATTTCCCCAGAAATTGGGGTTCCTTTTGCTCTCTCTTGAAGGAACCATGTAAAAAGAGCTGTTTCCATAACAGGATAATCACTTGATTTTAATGTTTTTCTCTTACCTGGGCCTTGATCTGTTAAAGATACAATCTTTAGAATTTCTTCCCTTTTTTTTTTAATGTCCGTTACAGTGGATTTTCCAATTGCGAAATTACTAGCAATGGTTGTGGCGGCTACTCCGGAATCTAATTGATCTATAATTTTTGACTTATCGGCAAGCGACAGGGTTGTGTGCTTTCGCTTAGACATGCTGGTAACGTTAGTTTAACACAATGACAATAATAGGGGTATTCCGAACAGACTGAAATCCCGAACTGAACTGAGCGATACTACCCTATACTAGACTGACTTCCGCCGGCACTTCCGAGAAAATTAAATAGCAATGGATAAAGTTCAGTTCTGAGAAGTGGCGAGTCTACATTTCCCTCCTGTGTTTTGGATTCTAAGGAAAACCCGACAAAAGATCTATGTCACGAATATTTTTTTTTTTTTTTTACAATTAAAAAAAATAAACCTGATGCCGGTTCGGATTACTGGGAATTCGGATTAGAGTGGGTTCGGATTACAGAGACTCTACTGTATTTGTTTTCTTTAAGCCCTGATGAAGATCCACAAGTTGGAACGAAACGTTGGCTTTCGAAAATAGAAATTTTTTCAAACTGAAAATCCAGATTATCATTTAACCTATCATAAAGAATAACAGTTGACTATCTCTCACCTCTATAATATTTTTTATGTTAATTATCATGATAATATTTAGTAATAAAATGAGCCTTTTAATATAAATAATTTTATTAAAATATTTAGTTTTAAAATGGTGTCTCACTGTTCCCCGAGCAATGTCTCAGTGTTCCCTGCAGTGGGGTATACTGAGACAGAAACCTTCTTGTGGTTTTATGAAAATAAATATTTTCGTATTTAACATTTTCAGATTTTACTTCTACTGAACAAAGAAGGTCCATTGTAGTAAGATGAACTATATAAATTTCAGAACATCAGCTATAGTTTTTCTATTATTTTTGACAATTAGAAAAAAAAGTCCCACTGTTCCCACTGGAAGGTGGCTAAAAAATAAAAAGCTATAAAATATTTTTGAAATTTAATTTTAAACAAATAAATAATTCTGGAAAAAGTCCGGTTTATATTTGACTCGCCCCCGTATATCATTTCCTTTAGAAAAAAGTAACAATTTCAATAAATTAGTTATGGAATATAAGAAAGAATATAAATATATATAATATAAATATTCAGTCGCATAAAAGCAATTTTTTTAATGAAAGACTTATGTTCTATATTTTGAACTATAGTTCTGCTTACTCTAGTAAGTCCAATTTATACAAACAAAAATCAAATTGGTGCTTTAGAGTTCAAAGATTTCTAATAATTGTCTAAAGTAAAGATGGATAAGAAGCTTCTATATGTAAATCGTAAATGACATAACACTCAATTTGTAAATTTTATGGGAAGAACAATTAAGAATTTCCTCATTAACTTCTGTTTTGCTACCCTTCTCATAGATATCAAACAAATTAGGTTTAAACAAAATGTATAGTCTAACTAATCTGATTAATAGCTGGGGTACCAGGCTTCGCTCCGGGAGTTGTGTGATAGTTTTAATAACAGAAAAACTTTAAAATACGTTATTAAAGGAAATATAGAACAAAATTAGTACCTTCTTGAAACTTCAGTTTTAACTTGGTATTAATAATAAGACTCAAGATCTGCAGATTCTGCCAAAAATAGGAACCCTACATATACTTTATGAGGGGGGGGGGGGGGTTTAAACAGTAGGCTCCGACTACTGTGGGCTCGACCCTCCCCCAATACTGCAGTAATAGTCTTAACTTTCAATCTATAGACTGGATGCCACGTAAATTTTCTGTTTGATTTAGTGATGTAAAAACTGTATATCACTATCGCAAATATATCACAAAAAATTCATTCAATAGATTGTTTTACAAATCCCTGGATAGACATATTTAGTTTTAATTTCAAATAGATCATTTTTCTATGATATTATTTATTAATTGAATGATGTATATATGAAGTTTTTAAACTAATTAACAGCTTTCCATTAATTCATGATATTTGTTAACTTTTTTGTAGGTTAGTTAAAGATTTTTGAAAAAATAGTTATATAGATATTAGACCCACATTTAACAGAAAAATCCGCAATCGACTTATTTCTGATAAATCGACTTACAATTTCTGTATAACGCAAGGCAGATGGTTGGATGGACGGATGGTCGAAATATATCAAATTTGAGTTATACATACCGTTGGAATCAGAATGACAAAACCTACAATGCAATAATATAATCACAATATTATTAATAATTTCGTTCGCTTAAGACGCAATATATTCTTTTACGGATGGGATGATCGTGTTAACGCAAGTAGAGGGCTACTTTTGAGTTACAGTTTGCACCAACGGTACTAAACGCCCCAATGGTAGACTATGTGTGATCACAGACTATTTTCCCTAGTCGCTGTTTGTAGGTGACTAATAACATTGAGAAAGCAGTTGGGACATTCTCCCATTAAAATTCTTTTGAAGGAAAAAAAATAATGTAGTAAGAATAACACTTCAATAACTGATAACACCAAAAGAACATACATTTATTAAAATTAAACATGAAGGGCATGTAAATTATACGAGAATGAAATGATGAAATAATGTAAAGAAGTTGAAAATGAACCAGAATTGAAAACTAATGATCTTATGTGTATCTTACGAATAACAAAGGTTATAATTATTAGAATTATACATAAATAAATGATATACTAATAAAAGAGTTCTGTTAAATAATGAACTAAAGCCTTGTGACTATTAAACAAGTAAAGAACAAAGAGAAACAGAAAATACTGTAATCCATTAAATCAAAACACATTCTTTGAATTAACCATGGCTAATAATATTAATTGAATTGTCGGCGAACTGGTCACTAATAATTTTAATGATGAATAAACGTCTTCACAAGTGATTTATCGGCGAACTGAATCTTCAGGTGAATATCAATTTCTGGCTAACTAATAAAGAACATGTTAAGAATGTCTTTACTCACTGGGGGCGGTAAGAATAGCCTTACTCAACAGGAAGGTGGTAACATCAACAAACAACTGGTAAATAATGAGGTCTGGCATCAATAGTGACTCCTGGTTGACATAGAGTGTAGAGAGAAGCGTCCACGACGGCATTCATAAGGAGAGTAACTGAAGTCTCGTGGTGGGGGTTAGAGCGGGAGATAAGTTAGCTGATTCGTAGCCTCCTATATTGCCACTAAATCACATTCGTAAGGAACTTAACCTGTTTTACATGTAGTAATCTGGAAGCATTGGGTGAGCGGAAATTTCAACGTATTTGAATTTAAACAAACTACCTTGAGACTGAACAGTATCTTTGGTACCCTTCAAACCCAATTCCTTCAAATTCAAACAGCCCTAGATCTAAACCTATCGGAACTTTACATTCAAAAACGAATAAAACTATTCAGATTACAGAGGCTATTTACTCAATAGTTAGTTTGATCATGTCTGAAAAAATTTAACAATCTCCGAAGAAGAAATTAGGAACATGATCAAAGAAAGAGGAGAAAGCTTATTAATAAATCAATAAATCAGTCAAATCAATCAAATCATAAATCAATCAAAAATTATTTACCCCCCTCCCCCCTCCTGGCTACCGCGACCAACGTTTTCAATGCGATCTCTTGTCAGTTCTCGCGAACTATAATTTTAAAAACCCTGCACCTACCCCCCTATTTTTGGCCTCATCCAATTTCCATCACCGATAATTAGCTTCTACCCTTAGAGCCGTGGCTACGCTCGATTTTTTTTTTTTTTTTTTTTTTTTATTATTAAGATTCAAGTAGTCCTTCATCCTCTTTCGATCTAATTGGCAATTTTTATACTGCCTAACACTCCGCTCTCGTTCAATTTGTATGCTTTCGAGGTATGATAACTCAAGCCATAAATTAGGGTTTAGGGGGTGGGTCAGAGCGGTTACACCGATTTTTAATATTATTCCCGCAACTACCCCCCTATTTTTGGCCTCATCCAATTTCCATCACCGATAATTAGCTTCTACCCTTAGAGCCGTGGCTACGCTCGATTTTTTTTTTTTTTTTTTTTTAAAATATTAAAAACCGTAATTAATACGGCTTTTTTTTTCGCGACTAGTTACCTCTCGCATAGGTAATTAGTCCAAAAATCTTTATTAGGTAAGACTATAGATAAGGGCGGGGGGGAGGGTTTTCCCCGACGCCACCAGGAACCACCACTGTCGCCAACTATTTGTCCCCCCGCTTCAGTTAGCTCTCGCACTCGTTAATTTTCATTAACTAATTACTATGGGTTTTTTTTCCCTAGCTAATTACCTCTCGCAAAGGTAAATATTCAAAAAGTCCTTATTATGTGGTGAAGCGGCGGGGGAGGGCGGGTGGGGTTTTACACCCCCCCCTCCTGGCTACCGCGACCAACGTTTTCAATGCGATCTCTTGTCAGTTCTCGCGAACTAAAATTTTAAAAACCGTAATTAATACGGCTTTTTTTTCGCGACTAGTTACCTCTCGCATAGGTAATTAGTCCAAAAATCTTTATTATGTAAGACTATAGATTGGGGAGGGGGGGCGGCTTAACCCCGACCCCACCAGGAACCACCACCGTCGCCAACTAGTTGTCCCCGCGCTCCGGTTACCTCTCGCACTCGTTAATTTTCATTAACTAATTACTATGGTTTTTTTTTTCCTAGCTAATTACCTCTCGCAAAGGTAAATATTCAAAAAGTCCTTATTATGTGGTGAAGCGGCGGGGGAGGGCGGGTGGGGTTTTACCCCCCCCCCTCCTGGCTACCGCGACCAACGTTTTCAATGCGATAGGATTGAACGATTTCAATAGGATTTAATTCATTTTTCAATTCTCCTTTTATACAATACCATAATTAATAAAATATGCTTAAATCATATTAATTTTTACAATGGAATGCTAGAGCTGCAATAGCTAATAAAAATATTTTGGAATATTTCTTATTTGAAAATAATATTGATATTGCCATGATATTAGAAACCTGGTTCAAAATTAATAAATATGCGAATTTTCGGAGACACAATATTATAAGGAAAGATAGAGTTGATGGCTGGGGAGTATCCATTTTAATCCAGAATAAATATAGCTTTAAACAAATAAAAGAGTTTCATACGATAAATAATATGGATATAGAAGCCGCTAAGGTCGTTCTGAACAAAAATTTGAAAATAAACATAGTTTATTATTATAATCCTTCTATCTTTCTTCCTTGGGGGGTTGATGGGTGGGGCAAAGGGAAAGCTGAAGCGTTAGACGAGTGCGGGAGTCTTACTCACTTCATGAGGGAGCACTAAACTATAGTGCCCTACTCACTGTTTAGTGCTCCCCTGCTGACCCAATCCCCATCAACGCCTACTGTCACCTCCACGTGGTACCCCCCGGGGAGTTATTCATAACTCGCGAACGACAGAGGCGGGGTTCACCTAGGCGGCTCAATAGAGCCACTAGGTGAATCTTTCTGGAAAGTATAAAGATAAGGTGAAGCGTGACCCGCTTCACACAGAACCTGGCTAGTCTGGACCAAAAAAGCACTGTGTACCACAGCAAATACACAGACAAAATAACATGACTAAAACGAGCCTGTGAAGCGGCATGGATGGGGATGGCAAGGCTGTGGATTCCATCCTACATGTGCCGTGGAGCACCCCGCCTGGCAAGCACACGTATTGGTGCCCATGTATCGGAGCATGGGAGGTCCGAGGCAGTTGTAGTAGGGCCCATGAATGCTGAAAAGCGGGTTGAGACTTTCCCCGTGAAGGAAGCATATATTCCGGCTCCTGGACGGAACTCCAGGACTCTCAACGTTGAAAGCGAGGAGATGGGGGTATACCCCGGCGGATAGCCATACGTGGAGTGGGACTAAAACCATGACAGAAAAACAAAACGAACCTTATTTCATAGACGAAAACCCTAACTTACCCGACGAGGACTCAAACCAGTCGGGACTTAACATATCAGACCTATACCCAGACACCCTGGACGAAGCCTCAGTTGAACCTGGATTGGAAGCACTGATGGACGAAGTACAGGGACTGAAAGTAGTCATCAACAGACTAGGAGTGCTGGAGGAGCATGCAGCTCGTGTAGCTGCTGCTTCACAGGCTCCATGGACTAAAAAGACAGGAACTGAATATAGCCTTACACGTCAAAGTGTGGACCAGTCGGAGGCCTCGGCCACGACGGGGTCCACCAAGAGCGTAAAAAGGCGCAACAGGAGGAAGGCGAAAGCTCAACTCCTTACACCAGCTGATTTGGGGTCGACCCAGGGAGGGCTGGCGGAGGATGCAAGGGCCAAACCAGGCCCGGCAGACAAAGCTGACCCGACTAAGGGAAGTACCCCAAAGCTGGGCCAACATACTGACAAAGGGGAACCATCCCAAAGGCGCCAGGCCAAGGATGCAAGGGCCCTTCAAGGCCCGGCAAACAAAGCCGCGGCGCTCAGGGGTGGACCCCCACGTTACTACTATAGACGAGGAGAGGGAACAGGAGGGCAACCAACCAGGCCAGCAGGTCAAACTGCGAGGCCTCAGAGGCAGCCCACTGGACCATATCCTACCAGTAAAAGACCTAGATCTTCTCCGGGAACCTCAGCACCTGTGGCTAAGAAACCCAGAGAAATCACAGGACAAACTAATTACGCCCTTGCAGCAAGAGGGCAGTTGGTTGCGGTGGTCCCTGTGGACTACCCGCACACTCAGCTGACCCGGGAGCAGTGTGAGGAGCTGCAAAATAGCATCACCGAAAAGGTAGATGAGATAGATGAGGACAACGACGATCAGCCACTCTTCAACGGAGCAAGTCTCAATAGAGGAGGCTGCATTGTCTCATGCCTAGATGATCACACTGTACAGTGGTTAAAGAAAATAATCCCAAATGTAAAGATGAAGGGGGACGTGCTCCTCCGAGTCTGTGACACGAAGGACCTCATAAAAGTAGTAAAGATTGGGGCTTTCATCCCAGGAAAAGCCCCATCTGAAGAAATACTCCTTAAAAGAATAAGGGTGCAAAATAAGGCAGTAGCAGATATAAAAACATGGAGACTGCACTATATAAAAGAGTCGGAGAAGGGCTTCTTCGTCATCTTCAAAATCTCAGAGCCTAGCCTGGAATGTCTCAAAACCAGGGACATGATGGTAGGCTGTGGGATGAAGCTGATCTCCTTCAGACACCTAAAAGGATCATACAAAGAACAACTCCCAATCAGTGATGCTGAAGGAGAGGAGGAAAAAATGGACGTAACTGAGGAGGCAGCCGATACAAAGGAATGCCACTCAGACACAACAACGGTGATGTCTGAAAAGGTAGGGGAATTTAAAGAGGAGGCCAAGGCTGAATCTAAAAAGGAACCTGAACCAACAGCATCACTGGAGGAAAAAGGTAAAATCATAGAGGCAACCCCTAGGGAGGCGACGGGAGGAGGAGCCATACCCAAAGTCCTGGCGAAAGCCAGGTTAGAGGTGATGACTCCGACACCGCTGCCACATAGGGTGCCACCAGAAAGCAAATAAAAAAAAAAAAAAAAAAAAAAAAAAAAAATTAAATTGCTACAGATAAATCTCCACCATTGCATAGCAGCCAATGGTGTCCTGCATCAATATATCGTAGGTAAGAATATTGATATTATATTAATACAAGAACCTTACCTATTAAAAGGCGAGCTCAAGGGATTGAAACTTCCTGGATACAGCTTAGTATCCACAAAGGACAATCCCAGAGCCTGCATTCTATATAAAACACAAATAAAACTGCTGCCTCTTTGGCAATTCTGTTCCAGAGACTCAGCAGTAGTGAAATACACCCCAAAAGAGGGCAACTCAATTATCTTGATAGCGGGATACCTACCATATGAGGATAAGGATCCCACCCCAATGATGGAGAAAATACTGGGGGAAATCAAGGAAAACAATATTGTTACTGCCCTAGATAGCAATTCCCATCATGAAATCTGGGGAAGCAGTAACAACAACTTAAGAGGTGAGCAATTGCTTGAATTTATTATAAAACACGATCTTGAAATATTGAACTGTGGCAACAGACCCACATTTCACAATAAACAAAGATCGGAGGCAATAGACATAACACTGGCATCACAAACACTCAGTAGGCAAATCACAAACTGGCATGTCTCCAATGAGGAAACATGCTCAGATCACAAATACATTCGATTTGACCTACCGGACAAACTAAACTACAATGAGGAGTATAGAAATCCTAAAAACACTGACTGGGAAATGTACTCCTCCAAACTTACTGAACTAATGAGACACTGTCCAACAGACGCACACAATGTGTGGCAACTGGACTGTCTCAACACAACACTGACAAACGCAATGATGGAATCCTATCATCATAGCAATAAACCAAAAACAAAAAAAAACAAACAGGAATGTTCCATGGTGGAACAATGAATTAAAAAATCTTAGAACAAAAACAAGTAAATTGTTCAATGCTGCAAAAAACTCTGGCAGATGGGATATTTATAAGGAATCTCTCACTAAATATCACAAATCTATCAGAAGAGCTAAAAGAGAGGCTTGGAGGAATTTCTGCTCAGAGGTGAGCGATATTCCTGAGGTAAGCCGTGTCAAAAAAATACTAAACAAAACTGAACCAGTAAATCTAGATACGCTAAAGGTAGAAGGGGTATCCCAACGGAAGAAATGGAAACCCTTGAAGCCATGGCAAAAATACAGTTCCCAAACTGCGAAATAAATAATACCTTAATCAACAACTCCACATACTCTACATCAAACAATGAAGAAATAATGTGGAGGGAAGCAAAGCAAATTGTAACCAGCAGTGCCTTGGAATGGGCTATCAATAATATGAAGCCGTACAAATCTGCTGGTGCCGATGGTATATTTCATGCTCTGATACAGAAAGGAATAAACATCATAAGACCACACCTCTTAAAACTTTTGAGAGGAAGCTTAGCACTAGGATATATACCGACTGAATGGAGAATATCCAAGGTAAGGTATATACCAAAACCAGGTAAGGAATCATATGATGATCCCAAAGCATTTAGACCCATATGTCTGTCATCATTCCTAATGAAGACATTAGAGAAGATAACTGATAGACATGTGAGGAAACATACGAGGGGTGATCAAAAAGTTCCAGGACTGTTGAGATTGCGCGGCAATGGAGTGTCATAGAGCAGTGCGGTTGGCAGCATTGTTTAGCGTGACTCTTCCTGAGCTCAGCTGTTTATTCAGTTTGTTGATAACCTTCTTCATTGCAAAGTTACTGCTGTTTTCGTAAAAAAAAGTTTTTTGTGTTCGGCGATTTTGTGAAATGAATGTAAAGGAAGAGCAAAGCGTTTGCGTAAAGTTTTGTGTGAAGTTGGGTAAAATGTTTACTGAAACTTTTCAAATGTTGCAAGTGGCTTTCGGTGATGAATGTCTGAGTCGGTCAAGGTGTCATGAGTGGTACAAAAGGTTCAAGGAAGGCCGGACATCGTGTGAAGATGATTCACGTTCAGGGCGCCCATAAACTTCGACCGACGATCATGTTGCAAGATTGAACAGTCTCGTGCGTTCTAATCGTCGACTAACCATTCGTGAGATGGCTGAAGAATTGAACATTTCATTTGGTTCGTATCAACAGATTTTAACAGAAAATTTGCAGATGAGAAGGGTGGCTGCAAAGTTTGTTCCGAGACTGTTGACTGAGCAGCAGAAAGAACACAGAGTTCAAGTTTGTCAGGAACTTCTTGAAATGGAAAATGACAATGAAAACTTCTTAAAACAAGTCATTACTGGAGATGAAACGTGGGTTTATGGCTACGACGTGGAAACGAAGGTCCAGTCATCACAATGGAAGACAAAATCCTCCCCAACCCCCAAAAAAGCACGTCAGGTCAAATCAAACGTCAAGGTCATGCTTACTGTTTTTTTCGACTGGAAGGGTGTTGTTTACCATGAATTTCTTCCACGAGGTGAGACCATTAACCGCTTTCGTTATCTTCAAACCCTGAGAAATTTGCGCGAGGCAATAAGGAGGAAGAGACCAGAGTTGTGGCGGAGCGGTGAGTGGGTGCTGCATCATGACAATGCGCCTGTTTATTCCGCACTGCTCATTCGCGACTACTGCACCAAAAATGGAATGACGGTCATTCCCCAGCCTCCATATTCACCTGACCTTGCCCCTGCAGACTTTTTCTTGTTTCCAAAACTTAAGAGACCCATGAAGGGAAAGAGATTTGAGTCCGTAGATGACATTAAAAAAAAAAAAAAAAAAAAATCGCTGGAGCAGCTACACACCATTTCACAAGATGATTTCTCAAAGTCCTTCACACAGTGGAAACATCGTTGGGAAAAATGTATAGCTTCCCAAGGAGAGTACTATGAAGGGGACGACGTCCAATAGCCTGTAGATTTTTTAAATAAATTAATAAAAAATCAGTCCTGGAACTTTTTGATCACCCCTCGTATATCGGATACAAATCCAATACATGAAAAACAATATGCATACCAAGCAGGCAAATCCTGTGAGGTAGCTTTGCACAACTTGGTGTCTAGGATTGAAAAATCCCTAAACCAAAAAGAAATTACAATAGGCACCTTTGTTGATATTGAAGGAGCATTTGATAAAACACCTTATAACGTCATAAAGAACGCTATAAGGGAAAGAAATATAGACAAAATCTCCTCCAGATGGATAGAAAGAATGCTGGAGGAAAGGATCTTGCAAACAGAATTGGGACATGCCAAATTGTGGATAAAACCCAAGGGAGGATGCCCACAAGGAGGTGTGATCTCACCATTACTGTGGTGCCTAGTAGTGGATTCTCTACTAGTGAAATTAAATGACGCAGTCTTTTATACACAGGGGTATGCAGATGATCTTGCAATCCTCATTGAAGGAAAACATCAGAGCGTACTCTCGGACCTACTAATAACAGCAACAAAAATTTTACAGAATTGGTGTAAAGAAAATGGGTTAAACATTAACCCACAAAAAATAAACATATGTATCTTTACACAAAAGAAAAAAATAAACATAAAATTACCCAAACTAAATGAATACCAGCTTACACCCTCCAAAGAAGTAAAGCATCTGGGAGTAATGCTGGATCATAAACTCAACTGGTCCAAACACGTTGAAACAACGACTAACAAAGCCCTAAAATGCCTATGGACCTGCAAAAGAGCAATAGGCAGGAAATGGGGATTAAAACCAAAAATGGTCTATTGGTTGTACTTAACTGCAATCAGACCAATGATTCTATATTCAGCTCTGCTTTGGTGGCACAAAGCAGATAGCGGAAAAAATAAAATCCTGCTTACCAAACTACAAAGGCTAGCATGTCTCATGATAACAGGAGCAATGAAAAGCACTCCAACGTCTGCAATGGAAGTAATGCTAAACTTAACACCACTGCAGATAGAAGTGGAGGCCCAAGCAATGAAATCCTTTTACAGGATAGCTAAACAAAATAACTCCCTTAGAACAAATTCTAGGGAGGGACACTGGGAGATATACGGGAAGATTGAAAACGATCAAGTGCTATCAATGCACTCTGATCTACAAAGTCGTGAATTCCTGGATATTAATTATCAAGCTATAATAAACAAGTTGAAACCACATAAAAAATATAAAGGGATCAACTGCTACACGGATGGCTCGCTAACCAAGACAGGATCTGGAGCGGGAATCTGGAGAGATGACAAACCCAATAAAGGTACAACAATTTCACTGGGGAAATATACTACAGTCTTCCAATCTGAAGTATTAGCAATCCATCAGTGCGCTTCAGAACTGCTGGCTGAAAAAATAACAAACAGAAACATAACCATTTTTACTGACAGCCAAGCAGCCATCAGAGCAATTAAAAATCATGCAGTCAATTCAAAGATTGTCAAAGCCTGTAATACTGCGCTCAACAAATTAGCTAAAAGCAATAAAGTTAGAGTGGAATGGGTGCCTGGACATACTGGAGTCCAGGGCAATGAAAAAGCTGATGACCTAGCAAGGAAAGGCTCAGCCAAAAGACCCATAACCCCAGAACCGGTAATTGGCATAAGCCTAAGCTATGCCAAAAGAAGGATAGGGGAAATCTATGGTGCAATTAAAAAACGGAATTGGAATGACAAAACACAGTATCACTCCAAATTCTTCTTAAAAGGCTACTCTGCCAAAAGAAGTGACATTCTACTGAACTTGGACAGGAAAGCACTCAAAAAAATTACAGCGATCTATACAGGACACTGTAAACTCAACAAACATATGCACAGGCTCAAACTCGCAGACTCACCAATCTGCAGATTCTGTGGCAAGGAGGATGAGACAGCTTATCACATTATAAGCTGGTGTGAACGACTTGTTAGGCTAAGATTCAGCATCTTTGGCGAGGTAAACCTACCTGACCCAAGCACCAATGAACTGGTCAACCCAACAAGTTTGCTAAAATTCACTGAGGCTCTAAACATAGCAATTTAGAACTCAGACAAGTTAGGCGCACAATAGACCCAGGAGGTCGCAGTGCACATAGCCACAAAAAAAAAAAAAAAAAAAAAAATAATCCTTCTAAAAATCTAATAGATAGAGATAATTGGGAAAAGTTAAAAGTTTTGATTTTCCATTGATATTTTCTAGAGATGCTAATGCTCATCATTACCATATGAGAGATAGTTTTTGTGATAAAATAGGAAATGAAGTAATATCTGCCGTTGAAAATACAAGTTTAATATTGTTTAACGATGGGTCCGCCACTTACGTAAATAACAGAGGTCAAAACAATAATATTCCACTTGATATCACTCTCTGTTCACCCAATTTAGTAAATAATATAGAAGGAAAGTCCATAACGATCCTTTGGGTTCCAATCACTTGCCTATGGAGTTATGGAGATCCACAATAAACATTTCAATGATAGTGATATTAGTAAATCTACCAGAAAGTGCAGCAAATAAAGGCTGTGAATTGAGACCATTACATCGCATTTATTTCAGACAACTCCCATATTTTATACGAAAACCCAACTTATGACCAACTCATGGAATTTTTGAATAAGTCGTGCTCACACATGATACCCTAGTATAAACAAAGTTACAGGAAAAAATTTTGTAGAGGTTGGTGGGATAAATATTGTAATGTTTCGCTATTAAACAGGAAAAATGCCTATAAGGAATATAAAAAAGCACCAAGTTCTATGAACTTTCTATCATTCAAAAAAAGCGGATGCAGAATTTAAAAAACTCACGAGGGATAAACAAAAACAAGCTTGGCATATGTTCTATGTAAGCATCAATAAATCCACTCTGATAAAAGATATCTGGCACAAACTAGCTTTACTTAATAATCCTAAACTAGTAATTGTTTACCCGTAACAAACGACGAATAGTGTGAAGAATTTATGGCCACATTGGCCCCTCCTTAGTCATTTTTAAAAATAGTATAAATGTTGATTATCGCGAAGAGTCCTCGGAAAATAACTTTCAATTAATGAAAGACTTTACATTCGAAAAACTCATAAATTCTTTAAAAAATAACCCAAATACAGCCCCAGGATTAGACATTATTCATTATATAATGTTATCTAAACTTCCTAGAAAATTAAAATATTTTTTATTGAAAATTCTAAATGATGTTTGGTAATTAAAGAAAATACCTAACTCATGGAAAGAGTTCTGTGTGTTACCAATATTGAAACCGGAAAAGGACCCTTTTAATGCTTCCTCGTAGAGACCGATCTCCTTAAGCTCCTGTGTGCTAAAGACATTTGAAAGGATGATTAAATATCGTATGGAATGGTGGTTAGAATCTCAAAGTAAACTACCAAGTTACCAGTTCGGTTTTCGTAAGGGTATATCAACAATAGATTGTCTTCTTGAATTAAATACAGACATATTAAATACATACAGCTTTCACGTCAGTATAAAAAATAGTTGCTCTATTCCTAAGGCATACGACACAGTTCCACTAAACATACTCGAAAGTAAAATGAAGGATATGGGATTCCCTAATAAATTTGTAGATATTATCATCTGTTTGTACAGCGATAGAAAAATATCATTAAAAATTTCAAATTCAACAGTTACGAGTAGAGTGTCTCAGATAGGTTTACCACAAAGAGGTATTCAGAGTAGTTTACTATTTGCAATCTTCATTACCGATTTAACAAAATAAATACCTCAAAAAGTTTCAATCTTACAATTTGCCAATGATATGTGTATACATACTTCTCACAGGTATATTGTAACACTTATGTGGGTAAAAAATATTTATTTAACAGAAATATTCAGTTATCACAATGCCAATGAATTAATAAAACTTAAATATATGAGCAGGTTACAAAATTGATAACTTTATAACACATCATATGACTTGAGCAAAACAATCAAGACACAGACTTCAACTTCGACTAACTCGTTCAGTCACTGCTCCTTATATACAATCGTAAATAGTCAGACTTGGAATATTCCAGAACAATGTGGGCAGTTCTACACCATCACAGAAACATCTAAACACAAACAGTTCGTTCCAACTGCTTATTTTGTTCCAACAAGCGGTCCGGGAGGTTATGCCGTATATTTTTTTTTTTTTATATGTGCTTATCGGTTTAACGTTATACTGACCCCTCCTTAGAGACATTCCTCCTGGATGTCTTCCTTTTCATGCGTGTCTTCTTCTCGGGTTATAGAGCCAAACGAGGTCTCCTTCTTGGTACCCGCCCAGATCGGCTCTACTATCATAGTGTCTCTTCATCCGGTCGCTGGCGAGGCGAAGATTCTTGCGAACTAGCTCGTGCGTGTATTCTATTCTTTTCTGGAGTCTGGATACATAGTCTTGCCCAGATACATCCAACCCAGGTTCGCTGCCAAAAATGAGGTCACAAGGTAACCTCATCTCTCGACCGAAGAGAACTCTCGTAGGAGTCTGTCCAGAGGATTCATTAACTGCAGAGCGGTAGGCCATGAGGAAGTATGGGATCTGACGGTCCCTATCTCGTTGATGGTCGTAGGTTACCTTGGAAAGGTACTTTATAAGGGTTCGGTTCATCCGTTCTACCATTCCGTCAGGCTGTGGATTGAGGGCCGTAGTCCTGGTTTTTTGAATCCCTAGTTTCTTGCAGACTTCCTGGAACAATGTGCTCTCGAAGTTCCTCCCCTGATCTGAGTGTAGTTCAATTGGTACTCCGAAACGGGTGATGAACTCCTTCACCAAATTACTTAATTACTTATCTAAAAGAGCTACAGCAAAGCATTTCAGGGTTTGGCTAGTAAACGGAATAAAATAGAAATAAAATGGAATAAAAAAAAATACAAATAAAAGGAATAAACACAACAGTTTCTTCCTGTGCAGTAGAAGTGTAATTATCATGATATGTAAAAATATCAACTTACAGATAAGTAAATAAATGTATTCTGGCGAAATTTACACCAAAATATCATTCCAAATAATAACCTACTTTAAATTAAAGAAAGGATTACAAATCTTTGCTGATATTTTTTTAATTTTAGTAGAAGTAAGTGAGAGATAGTCAACTGTTCTTCAATTATGATAGGTTAAATGATAGTCAGGATTTTCAGTTTACAATGATTTTATTGTGGTAAGCCAACGTTTCGATCCAACTTGTGGATCTTCATCAGGGCTAAAAATAAACAAATATATGAGTAACTATGCTAGAGGGTGACAATAAATGGATACATTACAGAACTGATAATAATATAAAAGATGGTGTATACATGAATACTAAAATAAGTGGCAGGTTAACAAGATAAAATAGAATCTGATATTTAGCTACTGAGTCCAGGTGGATACTAAGACTAAAGGTAAATCTGTACTGTATACAAATAGTTAAGTCTGGACTCAATGATAACATAAAAATGAGATAATACATAATGTAACAATGCATAAAAAAATGGAAAATATACAGAAAGAAGTATACAATACAAAAAGATAATAATAGTACAACAGGTACAGAGATAATTGCAGGTACCTATGAAATCAAAACTAGGATTTGAGGATGCGGAATATGTTATAATAAGTGGATGAAATTATCTCTTTATCTGTTTTATGATTTACAGGGTTATTTTTTTCCAGATGGATCCATCATCCATTATTGAGTCCAGACTTAACTATTTGTATACAGTACCAAATATTTTGTTAGTTTTTAAAATTTTTGTTCTCTCAGTTGTCATGTGCCTTTCACTTCAAAGACGTTAGATTTCCCCTCCATAAACCTTTGAAGTCGGCAAACTACCCCCTACCACTACCTCTCACCTTATTTTTACCTTTAGTCTTAGTATCCACCTGGATTCAGTAGGTAAATATCAGATTCTATTTTATCTTGTTAACCTGCCACTTATTTTAGTATTCATGTATACACCATCTTTTATATTATTATCAGTTCTGTAATGTATCCATTTATTGTCACCCTCTACCATAGTTACTCATATATTTGTTTATTTTTAGCCCTGATGAAGATCCACAAGTTGGATCGAAACGTTGGCTTACCACAATAAAATCATTGTAAACTGAAAATCCTGACTATCATTTAACCTATCGTTTTTTAATTTTACATATAAAGATAATTACACTGATCAGGAAGGCACAATCTGAGGGATTCAATTTATTTTTTCAACTTTAAATTATAGTTGATTAGGATGGATTCAAAATTTTCACTGGCATTTTTTAAATTTTACATATGCAATGATGTTTAAAGTCTGTTTGATATTTACTGACTGAGATTTTTTTTTTACTTTCACTTACCTATATATGAAATATATAGTAAGTGGAAGTATTGCGATCGTGAAAAATTTCGACTTCCGGTTTTCAACGGAAATACACGTTTTGGGGTCCCCTGAGTCCAAATGACCAAGTCCCGCGAAATGGTATGTGTGTGTGTGTGTGTGTGTGTGTGTGTGTGTGTGTGTGTGTGTGTGTGCGTGCGTGCGTGCGTGTGTGTGTGTGAACAGACTAGCTCAAAAACTATAAACCGTGTGATCCTGAAATTGGGTATTTAGAGTAGGTATATGGCCGCGATGTGACAGCATAAATTTCATCAAAATTGCTCAAAGGGAGGGGGTACTTTACTTAATAACTTTTTAGGTTTTTATCGATTTTCTCAAAAACGGCTCTAACGATTTTGATTAAACTGAGTATTTAATGTATTAATATGCCCGAGATATGACTGTAAAATTTTTATAAAAATTGATTAACCGGAGGGGGGACTTTACTTAATAAATTTTGTAACATTTTCACGTGTTTTTTTTATTTACTCTAAATCGGCTTTAACGATTTTGATCAAACTGGGTATTTGATGTATGTACATGCCCGAGATATGACTGTTAAAATTTCTTCAAAATTGATTCACCGGAGGGGGGACTTTACTTAATAAATTTTGTATCATTTTCACGTGTTTTTTTTTATTTACTCGAAAACTGCTTTAACGATTTTGATCAAACTGGGTATTTGATGTATGTATATGCCCGAGATATGACTGTAAAAATTTCATCAAAATTGATTAACCGGAGGGTGGACTTTACTTAATAAATTTTGTAACATTTTCACGTGTTTTTTTTATTTACTCTAAATTGGCTTTAACGATTTTGATCAAACTGGGTATTTGATGTATGTATATGCCCGAGATATGACTGTTAAAATTTCATCAAAATTGATTCACCGGAGGGGGGACTTTACTTAATAAATTTTGTATCATTTTCACGTGTTTTTTTTATTTACTCAAAAACGGCTTCAAAGATTTTGATCAAACTGGGTATTTGATGTATTTATATGCCCAAGATATGATTGTTAAAATTTCATCAAAATTGATTAACGGGAGGGGGGACTTTACTTAATAAATTTTGTATCATTTTCACGGGTTTTTTTATTTACTCAAAAACGGCTTTAACGATTAACAAAAATAAGATATGAATGTAACTGAATGTAAGAAAAATGTGTGAATTTGGGAAATGATATTTAGCAAAACACGTCAATTTCTAATCTAAATAAGGTGGTAAGTGAAAGTTGTGTGTTGCGCGCACGCACCAGATTTTTTTTGTGTGTGTTTGTAGACTAACAATAACAGACTAGCTAAAAAAACAATTAACCATACGAACCTGAAATTGGGTATTTTATATATGTATAAGCCGTTAAATGAAAGCAAAAATATCATTAAAATTGATCAAAAGGAGGGGGTACTTTATTTAATAAATGTCTCATTTTTACGTTCTTTTTTTTTATATTTTTTTTTTATGTGCTTCTTAATTAAAATGTTTATAAAGTGCATTTTTAATTATTCACTAAACCTTAACACCCTTTAATTTATAATATATATTGATTCAAACGTGCTTGATAAAAGTCATAAAAAGGCTAAATCAAATTTACCAGTAATTCTAGCATGCTCAGTTAAAAAGATCACGTATTCTGCACTTTTCATTAACATATTCTTCATATCAAACATTGTAGCATCTCTGCTTTCTATAATAAAATTTGTAAGTTCAACAAGTTCGGGAATATTTTCAGGGATTTCATTTGCTCTCATACTTATTTCATCAAATGTTTTAGCAATCCTGAAATTTTATTAAATAAATAAGAGATAGCTTAAAAAATTTATAAAAACAACATTTTCATAATTTACTGATTATTTTGATCCATGTTAAGCCTGAAGAAATAGTCAACAATATATAATCTTAATTCATCAATGATACCAGTCATAGCACTGTTAACTTGGCTGCAATCTAATTCAATTAGGTTTAATGGTATTTTGTTTCTCAAAAATAAAATTTCATTCTTCAATTCATTATATTTAGCAATTTTTCTCCCAAAATCCTAAAAAAAAAAATTAAATATACTAGGTTGTTACAAAAGTCTGTTACGGTTAAATTTTCGTTAAGAATTTAAATTTAATTTAAAGATTTCGTCATGGCAACAAAACCAAAACAAAAATTATTTCTTTTTTCAGTCAGAGCAGCTGGTGTCTCAATAAAATAATGGTATATATTTAATATGAATAATAGAAATACTTGTTTTTCTATGTTCATGTAATATAATTAATTGTAAATAATTAATGATAGATAATATTTAATTTTTATTTGAAATAAAAATAATGGATTTGAAAAATCGACTATCGAAGGGAGAGTTATAGTGTGCGACCGAGTGGTGGCCGGCAGAAAAAAAAAGACAAGCGAAGTGAGCGAGTGCCGTGAGCACAAGGTGTGTTTTGGTTCAAAAAAAATTTCCACGGTTTTACCGGATAATTTGAATGGACCTTCGCTTCTGATTCACCCAAAACGCGAGTGCAGACGGTGGATTACCGGAAGGAGCTGGGGACGTGAGTCCATCTGGAGATTTGAGGAAAAGAAGGAGACTGAGGAGAGGAGAGGCTTGGAAGTCCTGCTAGAATTGGGAAGTACAGGCTCTTTTTTTTTTATTTGTTCTAATTGCATTAATCAGTAACAGGAGGAGAGGACATTTCTATTGGTTTTCTATTTTTTTTTGTATGCATGTATTAAAGACTTTAATTTCTTTTTATATGTTAGTTTTCTAAAATTAAGGTGTTAATTTTATACGATTTAGTTGTAGTTTGATTTATTTTGTATCTCTTTATTTTTTTTATATTAATGAATAAAAACCTTTTAAAATGATTTCAATAAATAATGTCAAAGAATTTCAGCTGTAAACCTAGTTACTCTGACAATAGGTAAGTTGAACTGTTACCACGGTTACAAGTAATGAATCATGTTAGCCTAGTGCATAGCGCGCTAGACTTACGTTGTTAAGGTAAATGGTTCAAATCCAGGTGTTTGATGGTACATACTTTTTTTCTATTGATTTTCTTTTTTTGTTTGTGTTGTTGCCTGACATTGATATTAATTAAATTAATTTTAATATTCATATTAATAATAATTATTACATAAATAATAAATATATAAACCTTAACGAAATTAATTTAATTTTATCTTTAATTTTCTTTTTAATTATGGATTAATTTTCTTTTCACCAATTAGTTCACTCAATAGTAAACTTTGATTTCTTTGATTTTTTGGTTTGATCACACTAAATTATTTGGATTTCACTATTTTCCATAAACAAATAGTGTGGCGCCCGTTTTGTTTTTATTTTGGATTTATTATCATATTTAAATATTTTTTTTTATTCAGTAGAACCCTGGCGTCGCGATTGGGCTATTATCTGGGTAATAGATTGCTCAACCCGTTTGGAGGAAAAACGTGGTAGCAAGTCCTTGTGCATATCAAGTTGTTTACATTGAGGTCTCTAGTTTAATCCTTATTTAATCTCTGACGAATACAATTCTTATGTCAATGTTTACATTAACTAATCCTCTAATTATCTATGTACGCCAACTGTCCCTGCCTTTCATTCAGTTTATTAAATTTCACTAGAAATGTCGGAAGAAAAATTTGTCATCCGCGGCCTTCTTAGGCATTATTGGAAAAAAGGTTTTAGTGCAAAGGCCTCAGCCGAGGAAATTTGTGCAGTGGAAGGGGAAAGTGTGGTGCATCGAAACACGGCCGCATTTTGGTTCAGGCGGTTTAATTCTGGGAATACAAGCCTTGAAGATGAACCATTGATATGAAGGCATTTTGCACTTCGAGCTGGTTTTAGAGGGCAGGGCTATCAACGCTGAGCTATACTGTGAACAGCTCGATAGGGTATATGAAGTTTTAAAAGTGAAATACCCCGCTTTGATTAATAGGAATCAAGCGTTATTTCAGCAAGACAACGCCCCTGCTCATCGCTCACGATTAGTTAAAGAAAAATTTTCAGAAATGAACGGGATTAGCGTCTTGCCCCACCCTCCTTACAGCCCAGACGTCGCACCGACTATGGACTTTTCAGGTCAATGGCGCATTTTTTGAAAGGTCGGCGCTTCGAAAACTTCAATGATGTCAAATCTGGATGCGAGGAGTTCTTTGCCTCGAAAACTGCAGAGTGGTATCAACATCAAATACAACTTTTGGCTGAAAGATGGGTTAAAGTAGTTGAAAATGATGGCCTGTATTTTGAAGAATAAATTTGATTTGTAAATTTTGTGCTCACATTTGAATAAAATTAATTTTGTGAACAAGGACTTTTGTAACAACCTAGTACAATGTAATTATTTTATTCTCTGTAGTTGCTAGGTTTTTACATACCATATATATATTGATATAATCATGGTTTGATTCAAATTAATATTCTTAATTAATATTTTATAAATAAGAAGAATGACTCTAAATTATTGGATAAAAATGGGTTTTGATTTCTTCCACATTTACTATGTAATTTATGAAAAGAAAGTATTTAAATTGATATAAATTCTTTTATTGGCAATAGTTGGTTCTAATTTTTTTTACAGTGGTAAATGGCGAAGAGTGCTAAAATACCATAATAGAATTAGATCGATCAAATGCGATCCTGCGGCGATATATCGATTTTAAGATTTAAATCCCTATATTTGAACTTTTATATATTTTCGGCCTTGAATTAGACTAAATCATAAAACATACTTCTCGTTAAATTATATGACAATATTTTATTCCGTTAAAATTCCTAAAAAATAGAGTATTTTTAAATTAATTTTTTGGATTTTTCTTATTTAGACAATAATTATTTTAAAATCTTTCAAAAGGAGCAAACGCCTGAAAGCTCAATAGATAATAAACCTGACTCATTTCAATCCCTATGTATAACCATGTACCGAATAAACTATTTTATTTAAATTTAAGTGAAGAAAGAATTCATTTAAAAATTAATTTAAAATACTTTGAGCGATGGTATTTTTTTTTTTTTTTTTTTTTTTTGTGGATGAAAATATTCCATATTTTCACGATATGAAAATCGGTAAAACTTTAGGTTTAAATAAATCTCATGTGTTTTCAGTAAACAAAAAAAATACACAACAAATCGAAATTAATTTCAAAAACTACGACTATGCTAACAGATTTTTAGAAAACCAGTTTCTAGAATCTAATAAATTAAAAGCTTTCATTCCAAATTTATATGTTTTAAAATACAGTGTAATTAGAGACGTACACCCATCTCTTTCTGAAGAAGAAATAATTAATGAAATTCATTCAACCGAAAAAATAGTCAAAGTCCGTCAATTCAATAGGAAAATCCAAAACTCTGAGGTTATGTGTGATGCAGCTAATAGGAAAGTATTCATTAACCTAGGATTGATAGCTAGCTTTTATAATTCGTTGAAGTAGAACTTTACACTCCATAGGAGACACCCCACACACCACTTTTGCTTAACTTTCTGACTAGTTAAGATCCATACTCACCTTTAAAAAAGGAAATGGCTCAATTTCAAAAAACTGCTTCAATTCCTTGTCAGCTTCTCCGCATAAAATATATAAATATGGTTCATATACCTGTAAATACTGAACAGGGCCTTCGATATTAATGAGAAATATAGATTTTGCTTCATATATTTTTAAATTTATATGTTTTTCATATGAATGAACTCTACGAAAATACGAATTATTTTCTGCAAATTCTACAAAATAAGTTGCTGTTAGTCATGACAGAAACCAGAAATAATATGATAAGGAGAATCAATGTATATATATATATATACCTGGAATCAGCATAGCTTCAATAACTGGAATTTTATCAAACACATGAAGGATTTTTGAAAAAACAGAACATAGTAGTTCCACAATATCATCTAAAATAGGAACTAAATTTAATTTTCTTGTTCCCAATTCTGGCTCTACTGCAACTCTTATCATAGGAGGTCTAGGAAACATTAAATCTTGATAGATATCAGGTATCTTGTTACCCCCCTTGAATAAGACATGATTTAATTATTCTTTGTAAAAATCATGATAAACTAATAAGAGAATAAAAAACCATTACTTTGTAAATTGAAAATATTTCAGCGTAGTGGATAATAGATTTGGTAACAATTAGGCGAAATTGTTTCTCTAATAAAACATTAATTGATGAGAAAAAACTTTCCACAAGAAAAGCTGAGTCCCCAACATGCTTTGGAGTTAAGTGGTACCAACTTTCTCTTTTATCCAACATTATGTAAACCACTGCTTTTAACCAACTGTAAAATTAACTAAAATTATTAACAGAACTAAATGTTGCAAATGTGCAATTATATATATTCAGAAAAATATATGCAAGTGGATAGGGGGTAAGGAAACATAATTTATGTTCTGTTAAAATATAAGCATATTAGTCTCTGTAGGGAATCCCAGGGAGAGGTCAATATGATACTACACCCGTCTCTTACATTTCAAACCTCTCTCAATTCTAGCAGACAAAGCCTTCAGATAATGACCCATCTAAGAAAAATCCTCAATGAATCTATATATTATTTATAAAAGATTTTTTTTTTTTGGTAAGCCTGTCTTCCTTAATACTTAATCAAATTTAATTACTAAGTCATACTTTTGAAGATTTCTTTCTTTTCCTGTGCCAAAGAATAGTCAGAATTTAGAAAGGAGGATCTCGTGATTGACGGAATCGAACACCTTTGAGAAATCAAAGAGAATTAGGAAGGTGATTTTATATTCATCGATGGAGGATTGAATGTCCTGAGTAACAGAGTCAAATTTAATAGACTTTTCAACAAAGGGTTCGAAAAAGTCTAAATTGAAAATATTTTCACTGGGCTGTACTAAATAGGTGAAGCCACAATGAGTCTGCTGTACTCAAAAAGGCTCACCTGAATTTTCATTTCTGCCTTTACATAATAGACCAAAAATGGACAGGTTTTTGAGTTATGCGCAAATAATTTTTTTATGTTCTTCATAAAACGTTTCCTAGCTTTATCTGGTGGATCTGACTATTCTTTGGCACAGGAAAAGAAAGAAATCTTCAAAAGTATGACTTAGTAATTGATTTGATGAAGTATTAAGGAAGACAGGCCTACCAAAAAAAAATCTTTTATAAATAATATATAGATTCATTGAGGATTTTTCTTAGATGGGTCATTATCTGAAGATGCGTAGATTTCACTTCCTAAAATTTCATTATTTAAATGTCATAATTTTGGGCTAAAAAAATTTAGCCCAGTGACATAATAACATCAATTTTCAAATAGTAGCCAAGCAGGAGAACCTTTAATTGTTCTTTTAAATAATTATTAAAAAAAATTTCAAAGAGAGGAAGTGAAGGGTGAGGGAGTGAAAAATGTGTTGAGGTAGTAGCAAAAACACTTATTTTTTAAAGAAATACAACAAAAACAATCTTAAAATTAAAAAAAAAAAAAAAAGGATCAAGTAGGAACTTGATATATTGATAAACTAGCTAGGGTGCCCGGCTTCGCTCCGGTAGTTTTAATAACAGAAAAACCTTAAAATTAAAGGAAATATAGAACAAAATTAGCACTTCCTTGAAACTTTTAACATGGTATCAATATTAAGATTCGATATCTGCAGAGTCCGCCCAAATAAGGAACCCTATATTCTTTAAAGGGGGTTGAAAATGGTGAATGAACAATTAATTTTGCTGCAACTTTGTCGAGTCATGCATCGTTTTTGATGGTGATTCTGAATTCTATAAGCCCATTCCAAGCAGTCAGCAGATAATAAGTTATTAGATTATGGTTGAAAAATATATTAGTTAAAAAACTATATTTCGATTACAACATAAGCGCCGACTACTGTGATGGTCCTATTAGATCCAGAAGTTTAGAAACTACCGAAGATTCATAGAAACTTTTTTTAAGACCTTTCTTCCAGTTCAATCTCCCATTAGATATTCCCCCCCCCCCCCCGTTATTTGGCCGAACACTGCACCTACTATTACAAAGTGAAAACCAAAATATCATGAGGGCACAATTTTTTCATCATATTTCTTTTTATCCTGAACTATGAGGGGTGATAAAATCTTATTGAAAAAATGCTGTAATTGGAGTTAGTCATTTTGTCAACTGGAATGCTCATCATACATAGTAATAAAACAATTTTTCATAATTACATACAATAAGAACACTTCAAACATTTTATTTTCGATTTATAATCAGTCAATTCAGCTCTCTTTTTTTGTTTTATGTCTGTTTTTATTCACTCACTGTACTAATCAAAAATGTTCACTCATATTGCATTAAATTTAGTAGGTATATATTAGATATTGATTACATATAATGTGTTAATCAATTAACCTTCTTATGAGAAAATTAATTTTGTAAGGTATCCAGTCGGTTTTCTAATTGATATGTAAAATCATTATTTTATTTGGAAAGAAAAGGTGAAACTAATTATTTTCGCTTGATTTTTTAGTAATTTAAAAAGAACAGCTGAACAAATACATAACCTTTACAAAATGAACGGAATGAATGAACAATAAACATGGAGTGAAACGCACCCTAGCGCTTCCTGGTAGCCTGGAGGTCGAACTAAGTTTTTCATTTATAAACTCGTATCTCAATCTCAGAGATGCTAATTAAATGGTGCGAGAGGCTTAAAATTCCAGTCCTTTTCTCTTCAATTTTACACCCTTAAGAGAAAAACAGAAACCTTCTTCTCCGTTAGGGGTTCTATAGCAACACGCTGACATAACTTCCTTAATCCCACGTGGAGTCGTTTTTGAGCCTTTTCGGCACACACATTGTACACTTTGCTTTATAATATATAATGATTTAGAGGACTCAGCATACTTGGACAGAAAACGTCTTGAAATGTATTTTATCTTAATTTAGTTTCAATGATGTGTGGGTTCCAATAATGTATTTTTTGCAGTTTTGTGAGCACAAGAAGAAGCTGAACTTGTTCACATATAGATCAGTTGATCCTTTAGTCAACAGCCTGACGGACCTGCATAGTGCCTTTGAATGGTGACAATGCTATTGGAATAGATCGTTCTATGTTCCCGATTGAAGCACTATCAACCATCAGAAGTCTGGATTTTGTCGGAGGGAACTTAAAAACATGAGTCAACATCATTTATGTTACTGCCTTGGGCAACTGCTCGGTCCGCAGTTCTCTTCACAGTAGCTCCAATGGCATCTGGCGCTCCTTTTCCTGGCCTGCTTCTTGAAATGTGGCAATTCCTCCATCAGTTTATGTTGAAAAAAATAAATCATAGATTTGTTTTTATACTGGCTAGAAGGCCATCAGTAAGAAAGTGAATGCTTGAAACTTGGGGGAGGTTGTTGTTAATGTAACTGAAAATAAGTAGAAGATGGGCCCATACAGCTGCTGGTCCATGATCCAAATTCTGTCTGAGATATGGTACAAAACGATGTGTGTGAATTATGACTGAATTCATCTGTTCTGTAGAAAATCACTACAGTGTGGAGAGATATTTGCGAGCGAAAGGTTTTTTTGAGGCTTTTAGTCTGATGAATGTGAACGAAGTATTCACATTTCTCACATTGACAAGTTTCCCTTTTCGAGACCTCCAGTTTCACAACCCAGAAAGGCCTAAACCAACAAAACGATGGGTAGCTGATTATACAGTGGTGATCTATCAAAAATTGTTCATACAGCACATTCAACTCAGCTTGGGACCTTGGGACCCATTGCTATATTCCCTCATTTACTGTGGCGTAGCTGGCCCAGTTAAAGCCAAAAGTAAGCTTGATTTTAGAGTTACAGTTACATACTTTAGTCATGTTAAGGTATCGTCACCTTTACATTCAAAAGCATTTTCAAATTCATTAAAATCATGATGCAAATTCTTTTGAGAATACAAAGAATGCTGTTATTCACTCCGTTAAAAACATTTTGGACAAAATGAGGTAGTGAATTTTTCAAAGTTTTCATTATTTTTTAATCATTGTAATTAGGTTAAAAATGAAAAACACTGCAGAATCGAAAACGGTGAGCATTTTCCATCAGAAAAAAATAGTTGAGTGAAAAATTGCTTGGAAACTTACTAGTTTTTTAGAAGTGAGGGAGTGAAGTAGCTATTGACCACAGCATAGCTTTACCGTAATAACTTAAATCTGACAAGGGAGGCAAGCGATTGCAGCGCCTGGTTGGCAGTTAAAACGATCCTAGGGTCTCCCCTGTACAGACTCTTCGCACCCCAGCTTTTAAGCCTTTCTTCGATGCGCACTAATCGCCTTACGAGAGTATGAGCTCGCTTGGAAGGCATGTAACCAAACTGGAGCAGCATAAAAAAGCACCGAGTTGGTAACATTAGCAAGGAGCCTTCTCCGGTTCTGCGCTGGCCCACCAATATTTGGCATAATTCCAGCCAGTGCGTTCGCTACTTTCACTGCTTTCATGCTGACTTCTTGCAGGTGTTCATCAAACCGCATCCTGGCATCAATCCGCACACCTAGGTATTTAATGGAGGGCTTTGAGAGGATGTCAATCTCTCCAACGGTCAAATTGATCCTTTCCTGCTGGTATAAGTACAGTCTCAGTCTTGTGATCAGCTAGTTGTAGGCCCACGGATGAGAGCCACTGGCGAATATTAAATATTGGGCTGTTGGCCTTGTACATTATGTCTTCCAAATGCTTTCCACGAATAATGATCGCAAGATCGTCTGCGAATCCCAGCGTGGTAATTCCTTCTGGCATGGGTAGTCTGAGTACGGCATCGTACATAACATTCCATAACAGCGGTCCTAATACAAATCCTTGGGGAACGCCTCCTGTTATTTTGTAGGTTCTTGGTTCTGCATCTGTTTCATACCTCAGGATTCTGTCTGAAAAATAACTGGTGACAATTTTAAGGAGGTACTGTGGAAGTTTTTTCTTACGCAACTCTTCCATGATGCAATCCCAACTTCCCGAGTTAAACACATTCTTGACGTCTAGCGTTATCACGGCGCAATACTTCTTTCCACCCCTTCTCCACCTTTTTCCTGCAGTGCCTTCTCTGGCTGACTTTATCACGAAGTCTATTGCATCAACTGTTGACCTACCTTTTCGTAAGCCATATTGATTTTCAGACAGTCCTCGACTTCCCTCAATAAGCTCTGTAATTCTATTACATACAATCCTCTCCAGAATTTTACCAGCACTGTTTAGAAGGCAGATTGGACGATAGGATGTAGGGTCATTAGGAGACCCCTTACCCTTCGGCAGGAGTACCAATTGCTGCTTCTACCAATCAATAGGAAATATCCCTTCACGGAGACAAGAATTGTACACGTCAAGGAAGAGTTCTGGTCTGATTCTGACGGCTGTTTTTAGGGCAAAGTTTCGAACATTGTCCAGTCCTGGGGCTTTGTTATCCCCTACTTGCAACAAGCTATCTCAAGCTCTTCTTGCGTGATTTCCGGTACTTGGTCCCGTTCTAAATACGGTATTGTATCAAAAACTACTTCTGGTCTTGTTGGAAAGAGCGTTGAAACTATTTTCTCTAATAGGTCAGGAGAGCTTGGTGGCGATAAGCTTGAGCTTTTCAGCCTTGCCATAACTATTTTGTAGGGCCTTCCCCACGTGTCCTCATCAACTTCTTCGCAGAGTTTCCTCCAGCATTTACGCTTCGCCTCTTTAATTGCCTTGACAAGGTACCTTTTGGCCTCCTGATGTTCCTGTTTCAGAGCTTCATATGTCGGGCAACCTCTCGCTCTTTGAGTTAGCCTTCTTGTACGGAGACAAGTCTTCCGGAGGGCGGCGATATCTTTATTCCACCAATACACCGGTATGTGACGGGTTGTTCTCGGTGTCTTGGTCATTGAAGCATCACAGGCGTCAGTGATAAGCTTCATTAGTTGTATGACCCTTTCCTCTACCGGTCCGAGTAATGTGAGTTTTTTCTCCATCATTATGACAAACGATTCTTGGTCAAATGATCGATGGTTCCACACTGATCGTCTCGTTTGGAATGTTTTCCTCATGGTTCCAAGGACTTCGTGAAGCGGACATATCAAGGCCTTGCTACATTGCTGAGGCATATTCTCTTGAACCCATATCTCGAGGATCATGTCATAAAGTGTCCTCTGCAGTTCCTCTCCACCATATTTAAGGATCATGTCATAAAGTGTCCTCTGCAGTTCCTCTCCACCATATTTAAGGATCATGTCATAAAGTGTCCTCTGCAGTTCCTCTCCACCATATTTAAGGATCATGTCATAAAGTGTCCTCTGCAGTTCCTCTCCACCATATTTAAACAATTCAGCCGGCAATCCGTCTTCACCTGGTGCCTTATGGTCCTCATTTTCTGAATTGCATCTACAACATCTTCCAAATATGGTGGGGTGGCTCAACATCCTCTTCCTCATTTCCTTCTCCCACACCAGGTTCAATGAACTGTTCATTCAGAAGAACACTAAAGTGCCTTACCCACAGCTGAAGTATCTCTTACTAACTGTTCAAGAGAGTCCCATCTTCTTTTTTATAGGCTTGAATTTTAGGTTTAAAAGGGGCTCTACCATTGTTCACCTTCTGAAAGAAGAGCCTGTTTTCATTCTCACTCTTGTGAGCTTCTATTTCCTTCAGTGCTTCAATTTCCCATTGTTTCTTCTTCATCTTATGCAACTTCTTCTCATCTCTCCTCCTTTTGCGGTATTCCTCTGTGGGTCCCCTTGTGAACCGTTTCTGCACCATAGCTTGGTAGGCGATATTCTTTGCATCTCTTACGCTTCGGCATTCTTCATCAAACCATGGTGACCTTGTTATGCGTTCCTTGGGTCTAAGCATTCGTGTGCAGCTGTTGTAATTACCTGCTCCACATTGTCCCACACTGCCTGAGGGTCCTCATTAATGACGTTACCCAGTGTCTCCTGCAGTGTTCTACCGATAAGAGCTTGGAATGAGTTGCATATATCAGGGTCTTGCAATTTCTGCACATTCCACTTCTTAGTCTTATCTTGATTCATATATCTCGCATTATTGATTCTTGCCCTGATTCGTGCTATCACTAGATAGTGGTCGGAATCAACGTTAGCTCCTCTAAAGGTCCTTACGCTCAATAAGTTGGATCTAAGGTGTGCACTTATTAGAAGATGGTCAATTTGGTTAAAGGTGTTGAGGTCTGGGGATCTCCATGTTGCTTTGTGTATCCTGCGGCCACGATAGAATGTGGTTCCAACCACCAAGTTCCGAGAGGCTGCAAAATTAACGACTCTCTGACCATTTTCATTACATTCTTCATGGATGCTGTGTCGCCCGATCGTTGGGTATTTTGAAGTTAAAATTTTAACATTTTAACTTCAAAATATCACATAAATAAAATAACTAAAACAATTGAAGACTATATGTCACTCCAACCTCCTAACACAGATTTCGAACACACTTCCCCACTAGATCTCACTAGGTTCATCAAGTCACTCAAAATCACTAAGCCACCTGGCCCTGATAATATACATAATATTAATAAAATTTTTTTCCAAAAAGGCAGTAATACATACAACAAAAATTTTTAACAGCTGTCTAAGACTAAACTACTTCCATATCAATTGGAAAACTGCAAAACTAATACCATTGGCCAAACCTCATAAAGATCAAGAACTAACAACCAGTTATAGACCGATCAGTCTACTAAATATACTTTCAAAATTGTTTGAAAACATGTTAAAACATCGCCTTACTGAACACATAACAATCAACAATATATTAATAAATGAACAGTTTGGATTTCAACATTATCATTCAACCACTAGCCAATTAGCCCGTGTTGTTGATAATATAACCGAAAATTTCAATCTTAAGAAACACACTGGCATGATCCTTATTGACATTGCTAAAGCATTCGATACTATTCACCCCAACTTACTGATCTTCAAATTAATAAATCTAAACATCCCAAGATATATAATATTAATCATACAATCATTTTTATTAAATAGATCATTTTTCGTTTCAGTAAATAATATATCCTCCCCCAAGTATCACACTATTTCCGGCGTCCCCCAGGGTTCCTGTTTAAGTCTAATATTATTTATATTATTCATTAATAATTTTCCAAAATTCAAAAATGTTAACAGAGCCCTCTTTGCCGATGATACAGCATTATTCTCCTCATCATATCAAATGGAAACAATAATAAATAGACTCAAAGAATCCTTTGGAAAAACATCTAAATACCTCAAAAAATGGGGTTTACATCTAAATATTGAAAAAACAGAAGCCATAATTTTCACGAAACGACGGCCTACAATTCCATCTAACATAATTTTAAACAATACTTCGATCTCTATAGCTAAAACAGTTAAATATCTAGGGGTCATGTTAGACAGCAGGCTATTATTTAACCACCATATAAATTCGAAATTGGAAAACGCGAAGAAAATTATGTACAAAATGTATCCGTATTTTAATAAAATATAGAAATTAACCAGAAAAAATAAATTAATTCTATATAAAACGGTACTCCGACCTATCATAACTTATGCCTGTCCCATATGGAGCTTCACTACCAGAACGAACATCAATAAACAAGTATATCAGAACAAATGCCTCAGTATTGTTAACAACTACCCATATTACACTAGAATAACTAAAATGCACTCAGAACTAAATATAGACAGGATACAGGAATACATATATAAACTGACCCATAATTTCTTCCAATCTTCCACAAACTCCTTAAACCCATTAATAACAGAAATAGGAAATTATAAAAAAACAACTACCCGTAGATACAAACATAAAAGAATGAAACATATATTATTGTAAAAATTATTTGATCATTTATATTTTATTTAATGATTTGTACTTCATTTTATTTAAAGATATGTATTTATTTTATTTTAATCATTGTTATGGGGTTTCATCTCTTTTTTTTTTTTTTTTTTTTTTTTTTTTTACCAAATTGTATAAAACAGTTTTAAATTAAATTGAAAACAAGAAAATGAATTGTATAAGGGAGTAACCCAATCAATTATAAACACGTATATTTTGTAAATATGGATTAAAATTATTATTAAAAAAAAAAAAAAAGTAAAAAGACATCTTATGACTGCAATATTCTCATATAAAAAAATCCATGAACTTTTCTATAAATGGTAAAATAACCAAAATCATACCGTTCTATAATCTTTTTTCTTGCTCTAGTACAAAGTTTATCAGTTAATAAATTAAATTCTTCAGGTGTCATAGAATTGCAGTCCTTGGTCAGCTCACTCATTGGAATGACTAGCATATCTTTGAACCTAACAAATAAAACATTATTTATTACAATAATTCATAGTGAAAAATACATACATTAGAATTAACAGAGATATACTCGTCAAATAAATTTCTGATCTCAGTAACAACAGGATGTGAATGATGGTAACGATAAGAAAACCTCTGTGAGTTGCATGAATATGATATATGCCAGGGCACTGGAGCTCTAAGGATCATTGCAGGATATCGAACTGGATAGGTGCAGATCATCAGTCTATTTTTCTCTGAATCATCAGTTAAGATATAATCCAATATAGCCACCTTTATAGAAAGATAGTAGTCTTGTCTTATTTCTTTTTCTGTCAAACTAAGTAACTTCGATAATCTGAAAATTAATTAAAATATATTGTTATTCATAACTTAGTTATATAATATTATTAACAAAATTATAGTAATTAAGTAATATTACAAATAATTCTTTGATTACCTTTCACTTATATTCTCAGGAATTTTATATCTAGCTCTTTTCAACCATTTTTCATGGTAAGGTTGAATAACAGAAACAGGAATTTCCTAAAAAAATGAAAATAATTGAAAAAAGAAATTTCAATTCAATTATTAACTCCCAGAAGAACATCGAAGTAGATATCAATATTGAATCTCTAGCAGATTTGACAAAATAAACATATGAAAAATATATAAGTTAAATCTATGGGATAGATTCAATACTATAAAATAGGATTTGATGTTTACCGACAAAAAAAAAAATCTTTGGTTAATAGGGTCCATCTTTTTTTTTTTTTTTTTCATATTGTCACCCCTATTCTTAAGTCTACCCAGACCAAAGTGACACAGGGATCTTTGGGCAAGGGTTGTGTGGTAATTAACCAAACTAAGTACTATTTACATAATTTATTGTTTACAATAGTTTCTACACGTCCCAACTACACAAGGGGGGGGGGTACCTTGTCTCATAAATTACTTGGGGGGTACTTCACTACTTCGGATCCCACTATGCCCCAGGCTCACTCTGCCTGTCCCAGACTTCGACAGCCCATCTCAGACTCAGTCTCCACTCAAGACTTCTGACTGTTTCTGACTGCCCCTCTCAGACTGACTGACTCCGACTCTCCCAGACTCTCCTGGGCCAGCCTCTTCTAGGAGTTCCCCCTCTCTCCCAGGGTCTCCTAGGTTCAATGGACATCTTCCACGTGACACCTCCCCCCTCCCCTGAATACCAACGTCCTCGTTGGTAAGTTGGGACCTGTAACAAAAAATAAACAAAGCGGCAGAAAACTCGTTTTTTACCATAATTCACTTAACTGTAAAGTTTACAAACAAACGAACCAAGTACTGAGTGTTAAAAACAAAACAAAAAAAAGTGATATACCAAATAAAATCTCAAAATCTCACTGCATCATTTTCTCTTATGGATTCGACAATCATCGGCTCACCCCTTTATCGTTCATTCTTTGATATTCCGTGCTTTTGACTAGCACATCCCCAAATCTTACCTCAGTTTGACTCTGAGAAACTTGTTGCATACTTAAGCCTTCTACGTTTGACTCGTAGGATTCCACAACAAATTCAAAAACTTTACTCTCTAAGTACTTTACTACTCTCTTCAAGCATTTTACTATATCCTTTAAGTACTTTACTACCCTCTTCAAGTACTTTACTCTCTTTGAACCTCAAAGGGGTGTGGGATGCCGGCCGTCTCATTCATTTTAATTTTCCCCTTAAGAACCATAACAACCTCTACAATATGAAGTGAAATTCCTTTACAATTATTTCTTGACTTAATAAAAAAACAAAAACATAACTGAATTCCATTGTTCTGCTACTTTAAATTTATTCTTTAACCATAAAAGATACAAATTTAGTCAATAATACCCTCTAAGACTTTTACTTAAAAATTATCCTTTTACTTACAAATTCTATTTTTTACTAAACATTTCCAATTTCTACTACTAAAGAACTAGAAAAATATAAGTCATTAAACTAAAATAATAAACAATCAAAAATCTTAATTATTCTCGATAAAGGGATTTAAAAGAGCCTTTGTTTTGCCTATCCTGCATAACATCTCATCGACTGACCTACTTTTTAACGCTGACTGTGCTACTAGGTTGCATCTCTTATTCTTTAGAGTCCCTCTTCTTGGTACTTGGTGTCTATGAGGCTCGCTTCCATGTCCGTGACAATAGGCCTTCTCAATGAAATAACTGACTTCTTAGTGAAATAAAAAAAAAAACGAATTATCCACGCCGTCATCGATTCAATCCCAATAACCGAAACCGAGTAATGAGCTATTTCCCCCGAAATAAACCCATTTACCGGTCTTACACTCGTCTTATCATAACCAGATAACGATATAAAATAACAATGAACATCGAAAAGGAGAAGATACTAAAAACCCGTGCCAAATTATTAACTAACATTAGGCGGTATTCATTTTCATGAATCATCAAAAGATCATTTTTTTTTTTCATTTAAATTCATCGGGCTTAAATTTATGTGTGGTACCGTGAGATTCGACAGATCGAAAAATTTAAATTTTAAGTTCAATCATTGGTGAAATATGTCATGAATCGAGTTTTGTAAACATTGCCGGGAGTATACGCGATATTTCGAAAATCCCTACTGAAATTTAGTCGCTTGGATAGACCGTTGAATTAATTAAGTATACTAGATTCCTAAACCTAAACGCTTTTTAGAAAACCGCGAAAGTGATTGAAATCTTTGGCTCCGATAAATGTTTGCGTAAGTCCTTTAAAAATCAAAGATGGGATAAACACAATGAACGCAACCCAAAACCGTAACCCTTATCTTGCAACCGATCTGGATATTTCCTGGACGTTGCAGGATCCTCAATTGTTCGTTAGTTATGACAATTGTTAATTGTCAGCATTTTGCTAACAATTAGCTATGCCCAATTTTGTGTTCGTTGTTCCCGGGTACCGCTTGCTCAGTGCTCTATT
Organism: Aelia acuminata; assembly: GCA_911387785.2. Classification (NCBI taxonomy): domain Eukaryota; kingdom Metazoa; phylum Arthropoda; class Insecta; order Hemiptera; family Pentatomidae; genus Aelia; species Aelia acuminata. The sequence goes on along the minus strand of OU426978.1, from coordinate 81,158,331 downwards.
GTTTCCTGGCAGACGCAAATTTAGCATTTCCTATTTTTTAACTTTTAGATTCCACTCTTTTCCCCAAATCAAAAAGAATATTCAACAATTTAATGAAATCTTATAATTTTTATGATTTTTATAATTTACAGATCTATTTTCTAATTTTTTTTTTCTCTTATCAAAAAACCGTTATTTTCGCCCTGCGTGTATCGTCTCGACTTTACATTTACTTTCTATCTTCGTCTGTCCCTACTCCATTTAATCTCGCGATTACAATACAAACGGTCAAGACAAAATTTTTCTTCCGACCTGGAAATTTTCTTTGACAAAGAACTCTCCTTTAAGTTGCTTTTTGACTTATATTTTCCTAAAAAATTTAAACCTACAATCCTCTATAAACAAAGACTATTCACATTAATAAAATGATCAAAGTTATTAAATTATCTAGTTGAAACATTGTAGAAAGAACTCCATAATTTTTCCCATCAGTTCCTCTTGGAACTTAACTAAAAACTCAACCTCATATAATCTTCCTCCTAAATCGTCAACCATTGACAAGCTCAAAATACTTAGATACCCCGTATCTTAAAATTACAAAATCTCTAGTTTCTCTCTTATTTTTCTAGTTTCCATTTTTCATTCTAAACTTACTTTCTATTTTCCTAGTTTCTCTGTCTTTCCTATCTTACTCTATAGCTGGGATTATTTCTACAAGTGTTTCCTCTTAAGGCTAAATTTTATTTTTGAATAAAAAAAAAAAAAATTAGTTTCTTTACCTAAGAATACTTCAAGCCAAATACTTCTGGTTGCTCCCATCTCTCTTTTCAGCTCCGTAGCTCTCCGAGTTGGTGCACCTGATCCGCAGTGCTGATTCTTTCTTCTTCTTGTCCCTCCCGGCTCTTCTCCAGGAACGCAGCGGTTTTCACCCATCCGAAAATCTCCAGCAACTCCTCCATTTCCCACACAGCCCCTGCTCAGCATCATTCGAAGCTCCCTCTTCCACACGACACAACCCTTGCCCGGTGCCTCCACCAAATTTGTGTCACCCCTATTCTTAAGTCTACCCAGACCAAAGTGAGACAGGGATCTTTGGGCAAGGGTGGTGTGGTAATTAACCAAACTAAGTACTATTTACATAATTTATTGTTTACAATAGTTTCTACACGTCCCAACTACACAAGGGGGGGGGGTACCTTGTCTCATAAATTACTTGGGGGGTACTTCACTACTTCGGATCCCACTATGCCCCAGGCTCACTCTGCCTGTCCCAGACTTCGACAGCCCATCTCAGACTCAGTCTCCACTCAAGACTTCTGACTGTTTCTGACTGCCCCTCTCAGACTGACTGACTCCGACTCTCCCAGACTCTCCTGGGCCAGCCTCTTCTAGGAGTTCCCCCTCTCTCCCAGGGTCTCCTAGGTCCAATGGACATCTTCCACGTGACAATATTATATTTAATTGGAAATATGTTTAGTTTTATCTAAATAAATTTAACAAAGGATAAGTTTTATTTCTTAACTTGAAGCGTTGGTATTAGAAACATTTTTCACCAGAAAAACATAATTTTTATTAATTAATAATAAATTCATTAATTAAAAAGTTGATAGCTTTTTGTGGCCCTTCCTTAACTGCCAAATTAATTTTGCTTTTTTTATATTTAAAAATGTTTTAAAATGTGTGTTCAATCATTAATTGAGCCGTTTATTTGAAAGTGGCCTAACTCCATTTTTCATTTTTTTCCGGTTATCATGGTTACATGCACAACTTTATGTTATTTATCAGTAAAACATTTCAGGTTGCTTTTAATTCGAGCAGATACAATAATTCTTAAGACATAAGTTTTCAGAGTTAGTTCAATAATCAAACCGTGTAAGTTTGAAAGTGGCCTAACTCCATTTATACTTAAATCAAGATATTTATTATTGATAATGTCGGAAAGTAGTGATGAAGGTAATTTTAATTAATTAGTATTTACTTATAAATCTAAGTTTTTTCTTTTCGCTTCTTCTTATAAACCTAGGTTTTTTTTCTTTCCTAGCTAATTACCTCTCGCTAAATATTCAAAAAGTCTTTATTATGTGGTGTAGTGGTGCTATTTGGTTTATGATATGGTGATATGAGGGTGATATGGATAGGGATATAGCTATATTGCTATAAATAATACTTGATTCTCATTAAATATGAAGAGTTTGATCGAAATTGTTGGGGCCGTTTTTAAGAAAATCGGGAAAAAAAAATTAGAAAAAATGTATTAAATAAAGTGCACCCTCTGTTTGACTGACTGACCGTTTGAATTTTGATGAAATTTTTGCTGTCACATCGCGGGCATATACATACATTAAATACCCAATTTCAGGTTCGCACCGATAATAGTTTTGGAGCTAGTCCGTTCACACACACACACGCACGCACGCACGCACACAAACTCGCGCGCGCGCACACACACACACACACACACTCACACTCGCACGCACTCGCACGCACGCACGCACGCACGCACACACACACACACACACACACACACACACACACACACACACACACACACACACACACACACACACACACGCACACGCACACGCACACGCACACGCACACGCACACGCACACGCACACGCACACGCACACGCACACGCACACGCACACGCACACGCACACGCACACGCACACGCACACATACACACACACACACACACACACACACACACACACACACACACACACACACACACACACACAGTGTTTTTTTTCAAACCCCCCCCCCCCCCCGAAAACATAAAATTGCACCCCCGGGTAAAATAAATTCGAAAATCTAATTTTTTGAAGTGCGTCACCCCCACCCCCACCCGTCACTAAAATACAAAATGATTATTTTTTTAAAAAATACTGCCCCCGATAACATTAAATTACACCCCCGTGTGAAATAAATCGGAAAATCTAATATTTTATAGTGCGCCCCCCACACTACTAATATACAAAATGAATATTTATTTCAATAAAACCACCCCTATAACATAAAATTGCACCCCCGTGTGATAGAAATCGGAAAACATTTTTTTTTATATGCGATATAATTGATCTTTGGGTTGACTTTAGGGTTATCTGAGGTGCTGAATGTGAAAATGATATCGATTTTGAGATACCGCCCTCAGGTATCGATTTATTACAACTTACGCAATATAATCAATTTTGGGCTCAACTTTAGGGTTATCTGAGATGCTGAATATGAAAATGACATCGATTTTGAGATTCTGCCGTCGGGTAATGATTTATTACAACTTACCCGATATAATTGATCTTGATGTCGACTTTAGGGTTATGTAAGTAGCTGAATATGAAAATGATATCAATTTTGAGATACCGCCATCAGGTATCGATTTATTACAATTTACGCGATATAATTGATCTTAGGGTCGACTTTAGGGTTATCTGAGGTGCTGAATATGAAAATTATATCAATTTTGAGATAAATTTCTCTGTTATCGATTTATCACAGCTTATCTAATATTAACGCTATTGGGGTAGCTTTTTGGTTATTGATCGCGCTAACAATAAATGCAATAATTTGATTCCTAAGTGCATACTTTCAATCAATATTATTTTGATAATCAGGGTCTTTTAAACATTCTTCATTTTTATCAGGTAAGTTGTCACAATGCGATTACTGAATACTTCATCTGACAATTGATACCATATTCGTATTTTGCACTTTCCTTAAGCTGAAAGACTACACTCATATCGAATGTGTCACGTACGCTTTTCAAAATCGATACCTGACCTCGGAATCTCAAGATCGATATCATTGTCATATTCAGCACGTCAGATAACCCTGTAGTGGACCCCAAGATCAATTATATCTCATATGTTGTAATAAATCGATACCTGACAGCGTAATCTGAAAATCGATACCATTTTCATATTCAGCACCTCAGATAACCCTAATGTTGACCCCACGATCCATTATATCGCGTAAGTTGTAATAAATCGATACCTGACAGCGGAATCTCAAAATCGATGTCATTTTCATATTCAGCACCTCAGATAACCCTAAAGTCGACCCCAAGATCAATTATATCGCGTAAGTTGTAATAAATCGATACCTGACGGCGGAATCTCAAAATCGATGTCATTTTCATATTCAGCACCTCAGATAACCCTAAAGTCGAGCCCAAGATTGATTATATTGTGTAAGTTGTAATAAATTGATACCTGACGGCGGAATCTCAAAATCTATATCATTTTCATATTCAGCACCTCAGACAACCCTAAAGTCGACCCCAAGATAAATTATATCGGGTAAGTGGTAATAAATCGATACCCGACGGCAGAATCTCAAAATCAATTTTTTTTTTCATAATTAGCGACCCAAATAACCTAGTAATGGATCTTAATCGATATCAGGTAATTTATTATGTGCTGATGTGATATCCGTTAAAAGGGTTAACCCTATAATGTATACTAATATGGAGAAATCCGAAAAGAAATATAAAAATTTATTTGGAAATAATGAATTTCGTAGAAATTCACATCTCAATTTGTGAATTTTTCCATAATCACATCTTAATTTGTAAATACGGCCGAATTCACAGACTTAGATAAATTTTATTTATAGAAAAATTTCTATATATGAATAAATTCATAAAAAAGAAAAGATTGATGAATCATATATCCAAAAAGTGAGACAGATTGAACGGAATTCAGGAAAAAGATATTGTACTCAAACCGGAAATATTGTACCTGAAATTTTTTTCCATAACAACGATTGCCGTGGTCGGAATGCTTGCACAAAAAATTATTATGAAGAAGAAAAAAAAAAAGAATATTTTTGAGAAGCTTTGGGGTTTGGGTGTTTTTAGCAAACAAAATGTATTGCTTTACGAAGCTGTCGAGCCATAAGTTGTGGAACGAAGTCGTCCAACAAAGGTTCGCCAAGAAATTGGAGTTATAGATATTTATTATATTCTAAAAACGGACGCTTAAAACGTGTAATAAACTCTGTAAATGCAGGCAATGATTTACGTGGGATAATGGTCGGATCATTAAGAAAATTATCTGAGGAAGGGAAAAAGCACGTTCGTAACCATATTAAAAGTGTTTTAAAGATATGTATAATAAATTTGGTATTGTTTTTTTTTCGATTTGAAGCATTTTAAATTATGATGAATGGACTTGAGCACCTTCAAATTTTATAATGAATCTGGTTGCTAATTTTGAAAGATACGCCAAGATGAATGAAATATATTAAATTCTAAGCAAGGAAAAATTAATGTTATATTAGCACTTCTGTTCATTATCTGTTTATAGTTTTTTATCTATAAATAAATATCACGACCATATGAATGTAAATCTTTTGATAAATTTTAATGTAGGCAATTTCAGTTAATATCAATATTCATACCGACTGGCAGTATGCAAACTTTGATCCCCTAAAGTTCTCTTGGTTATAGGAGGACAAAATTCAAACCCACACATAATTCACTAAAAATGCTCTGTCTGGTTAAGATAGGTAAAAGCGCCCCAGAGCAATAAACGGCTGTCGAATCCCAAATATTTATACCACCAAAAGAAATCCATATCCCTCACTCAAGTTTGAGATCCTTAGCACCACCCTATGCCCCATAATTAGCTTACGTATCTTGAAACGTTGACATTTTTAAATAATCCTAAATAAATAAATTTTAAATAATCCTTCACCACTCCACCCTCGACCTCCTCCCCTTATCAATATACTCATATCTTACCTAAAAAGCTAACAAATTGGACAGAAATGGACTAAGAGAAAGTTTAAAAATTGTTAATTCCGCATGGGTTATGGTCTGGTATACTCTACCTCATTAAAATCAAGCGGAATCACAGTTCCAAGGGTAGAAGCTAACTATTGGCGATGGAAATTGTTAAGACCAAAAATAGGGGGGTAGGAGATGGAGAAAAACAGCTGTAACTCAATACGGTATTGTTTCGGAGAAACTAAAGCATTAGGATATCTTCACCTAAGCCATATTGACATCCTCAATATTTTTCAGAATTTTGGAAATGGTGCAACTAGCTGAAATTTTTGACAGATGTCCAATTCCTGAATATTTATACAATTTATTGTTTTTTTTTTAAATTGATTGTTTAAATTTCAAAATAGTTAAATAAAACATTAATAATATAATAATGTAAGAGAATAAAAAATAGCTATATGCCTGTTATTCAACCTATTTAGCACATAGAGAGCACATTGTTCAATCTTATTAATCTTAAGATTGTACTGGTCAAGCCGTTCCTGGGAGAAATTCTCTTCTCTTTTTTGTTTGTTCACATTGACTCAAATCTATATCTAACTAAAATAATTATGAAAGTATTTTTCTCCATTGTGATAAACTACTTTTAAATGAACTTTGCAGTGATAATACTTCCATACATATTGTAATGTAAAACAAAAACTATACATATTGCAATGTAAAACAAAAACAGAAAAGAGAGTTCTGGACTTTTTTTTTTTTTTAACCGACTTCGAAAGAGGAGGTTACTCAATTTGATACGTATGTGCCTTTTTTTTTTTTTTTTTCTATGTATGTCCACTGATTACTCCGAGATGGGTGGACCAATTGGAACGAAACCTTTTGCATCTTGTAGAGTATTTTCCCAATGTGGTCCCATTAAATTCTTTTTTGGGTTCTTAATTTATTTAATAAGTTATCGGGAAAAAACATGAAAATAATTTTTTAATTATTGCTTAAAATATTTACTTATTGGAAAAACATATGGCATATATAACATAAGGTATGCTCCAACAAACAATTAAAACACGTTAATAAGTTACAAACTGCTCATGTACTTTCCTCATTTTTTTATTCTAACTTTGATTGGTTGATTTTAAGCAATGCTTAATAATGTTTCAATGTTCGATGAATCGGTTGGAAAAACCAACCAATCAAATTCAGAATCAAAAGAGTTGGGGGGAAATATGAGTAGTCTGTTGTTAGCTATTGACGGGTTTCAGGTTCTTGTTGGAACAAACCTTATACATAACCTTCGATAAATTTTCGACAATAGATTTAAATAAAGATATTCTGGAGTGATACTTTTGTTATGTTATCCGAATTACTATTCGCGGTTTTTAATTTTGTTTCTGCAACTATTGAGGCGTATAAATGAAAATGGCTTGATTATGAGAAAGAAATAACTATTATCTAAGTTCAAATGTGGTTCGAAAATGCAATAAATATGTTCTCCAATTCCATATATGATGGGTAATTGTATGATTTTGTACTTTACGTAATGATAACGCTCCTAGCTTGTCGCACTTAGGATTTGCTATTTTCTATATAGAGTCTCTATAGTGTGCCTATGTGTTAGTCTCAATCGTTTCTTATGTAATAACTGAAATTTACCAGAATAAATCGTTACTAAAGAGCCAGATTGGGTTTTCAATTTTTATGGATTTTGAAGTCTTGATCGATCTTTATTAAATCGAAAGAAATTTAAATATTCTATGAACGTTGCCAAGATTTTCAAAACGTCATCATTAAGTGTTTGCGTTTCCTGAAAGTATGAGTGCGCTTTTCAGGACCTAAGTCTAGTGTTGAATGAATGCATTTTGTTGAAACAGAAATGATAATGGACTTAAAACAGTCTGGGTTGGATGTGTCTACGGGTTTTTCGCATTCGAGGCGGCCATGCACTCACGTACCGCAATAACTAATATATATGTTGTGTATTATATTCACCAATAAATGAAAATTTTCCTAGGAAACATTCTCCCAGTAGTAGTATAATAATAATTAAATCGTTTTTACAGACATTTAAAAAAGAAATTAAAATTTCAATGTTTGCCAATGTTCATCCATCAATAAAACTAACGGCAAATTAAAGTTAATATCTCTCAGAAAACAACGACATTGTATGAAAGTGTGAAAACAACCACATTGAATGAAACCACATTGTATGTTAGGCCATATAGACATCTTCATTATATCATCATGTATATTCGAAATACGGCCAAAATCTCGACTGTTCAGTGACTTGGAGTTATGTGACAGCGGAGCAAACTCGATACCTCCTCTCGGAGCACAGATGTATGTATGTAAATGGCAATTTCTGAGAAAAAAAAATTCAGAAAAGGAAATTATTGTCATTGTGAAAAAAAAAGGTAAGTTTTATGTGACGTCCCAATGAAAAAAAGTCCATTTCTAATCAAAGGAGGCAGGGTGTTGAAAGGAGTGTAATGCACGCCCCACACTTGATTTTCCACGTGTATTCATAAAATTGAAAAGGTGACTCTTAATATAATTATAGTATAAAGGCCCGGGATAGACGAATGTGGTAGAGCGCTACCTGGGTTGACTTTCATTTCGCGACGGACCCATGGAATAAATCTCGTCCTTCCCACCCAATGAACCAAACTCTCCTGTAGTGTCCGAAGAGGGGTACCCATTAAAAAAAAAAAAGAAAACGACTACAAAAACCAGAAACCAGTACAAAATGCACTTAAAATCCGTATAAAAAAAATACTTCGATTTTTTTTATAAATTAACTTATTGCTTTCTATAAATTATCTCCCACCACTAAAAAGTATGAAATAAAAAACATTTTATAAAAAAAAAAAATTAAACCGACTTCGAAAACTAGGAAACAGTAAAAATAAATGCACTAAAAAGTATGAAATAATTACCTTCTGATTTTTATGAATACACGGCAAAATCGAAAATGGTATAAAGAGCGGGAAAATGCAATAAAACGAAAAAAAATATTTTTATTTGTACAGTTACACACAAACTCTTAATAAAAATTATTAAGTTGAAATATTAAATACCATGTTTAATAAATCACAATATTTTCGGAGGCGGCGCAAAATTTAAAATTGGTAACACTAAATATTATGAAAAATCTATCGATTTTCTATTTCTATCATGAAGGACTGTCCAGCCAATATCTGCAAATGTCACAAACGCGATTGTATTGGGCATTTTACTCGGGTATGTTATTTGAAAAAAGTAAATACGGTTAGGTAAGTTACCAAAGTATTGGTAAATACGAGTCAGAAACCTATCTAGGAGAACTAATAGCAGGTAAGAATTCTGCCAAATATCCCAGGAAACTCCCTATCAAAATTTTGGGAAAAGATGTATTTTTCAAAGTAGATACTAGTGTGGATGTGTCGGTAATAGGGAAAAGAACATGTAATTATCTAGAAATAGTTATTAGGCCGACTGAAAAACAACTTTTTTGACCACGAAAAACATCATTAAAGGTTGAAGGAGTTACCAGTGCTGATATTGAGTATAGACATAGATCCATAAGAGAAAATATATACGTAATTGAGGAAGAATCAGTGCCCCGGTTAAGTAGGAGAGAATGGAATTGAATTAAATTAAGTTTAATATTGATGAACTTAATGCATTAAAGGAATAGTAACGTTTCCGGAGGTGTTTTCAAAAATAGGGTTGATGAAAGTTGATGGGTATAAAATCATGTTAATGGAGGGGGATACACCTTATGCAGTGGCAACAACTTGAAGAGTCGCCTTACTTTTGAGGGAATGAGTGATGGAAGAGCTGGACTATATGTTAAAGGAAGGAATCATCGAGCCTGTTATAAAACCAACAGATTCGTATACTATTCCAGTGGTGCCAAAACAGTCAGGTAAGGTTATGCACTGATTATACTAATCAATATATATTATAAAGCAAAGTGTACAATGTGCGTGCTGAAAAGGCTCAAAAACGACTACACCTACTATATGGAATGTTATGTCGTCGTATTGCCCTATTACCCCTAACGATGAAGAAGGTTTCAGTTTTCATTTTAACTGAGTAATGTTGAAGGGACAAGGGCTGTAATTTTACATGTAAGTAGCCCCTCTAATAAGCCCAGGCGAGTTAATGAATGAAAAAATTTAGTTCGACATTTGGAAGCCAGGAGTGCTAGGTAAGCTCAATTCATAAGGTTATCGTTCATTAGTTCGCTTTGTTATGGTTTTAGCTTCAGCTGTTTTCTTTAAATTACACGAGATTATGTATAAATGATTATTTTTTCCTTTTTATTTTTAAATAAGGTCATTACATCTCTGCAACGAATTGAAATTAAAAACAAAACCAACTGGATTCCTAAGCGAATTAAGTTTTACAGAAGAGGAAAGAATTGGTCGAAACATTGACTTTAATCAATATACAATATAAGAGTACATTTACAACAAAAGAAAAATTGCTTATTAGTGTAGTGAGCGAATAAAAACTAACATTGAATAAAATAGATAACCTATAGATAATATGAATAAAAGATATAACCTAATGGAATATATATCGAAAATAAAGTGTTCATATAATATTTCTGTTTAATAGTTCTGTTCTGTTCGTAAATTTTCAACCGAATTCGAAAAAGGAGAAGTTACTTGATAAGGATTCGGTATCGTCATGAGAATGGTCTCAATGGAATCAGACCATAGAAACAATACAAAATGGTACATACCAAGACATATTTGCTGCCAAAATAATTTTTCTTAATCAAGAAAAGGGAAGAAAACGCATTAAGAGAACCGCATTAATAGGATCTCTTATACCCCAACCATATATGGGCGGACTCTGAGGTTTCTAAACTTACCACTAATACTAAACTGAAGTTTCAGGATGGTACAAATTTTGTTTTAATCATGATTAATTTTGGTCTATTTTTCTGTACTATTACATGTTAAAGTTATTCTTTCCTATTCACACATTATATCATACCTATTCCATAAGTCCCTGAGCGAAGCCGGGCCCCACAGCTAGTATTAATATGTATGTTAAGAGGGAAAGGTAACAATTACCGTCTATTGAAGAACCCCTAGAAGGGGGAGCAGATATTTTCAATATTAGATGCTTCAAGCTGCTTATGGCAGGGTCTCTGCACTCGGATAGTTGGGAATTAACTACATTTATCACTCTCTTAGGAAGATTTACGAAAAAAAAAAAACCTTTTGAAATTTCATTGGGACCTGAAGTCTATCAAATAATAGATGGCCTAAAAGGAGTAGCGAATAAAGCAGACTTTTTAGTTTGTGGAAGAACACAAGAAGAACATGACCGAAGACTCCAACTTTTTCACAGAATTAAAGAGTATGGAATAACTTTAAATATGGATAAATATAAGATAGCAGTGAAAGATATGATAATGTTTTAGGGCATAAATATGATAATGTACGGAAACCAGTACTATAAGCTTCCAAATCACTGTCACCAACAGAAGTGATATGCTCAAGTTGAAAAAGGAGTGTTAGCCTTAAAATGGACATGAGAGAAATTCAAAGAATTTCTGCTAGGAATGCCAGCCTTTGATCTGCTGATAGATCAAAAACACCTGGTGGAGCTAATGAAGAACAAACCAATATCAGATCTTTCAGCTAGACTACAAAGGTTTAGGATGAATCTACTGAAGTTTAATTATAAATTATGAACGTTCCAGGTAAACAGTTTTTTACTCCTAATTTGTTGTCAAGAGAGCCAAGAGAGGAGGGGCAAGAAGACATGGATTTGCTAGAAAAGGAGGGCTTTTTCGATAGTATAATACAAGCACTTCCCTGTTTAGACAAGAAATTGGATGAAATAAAAAATTGTCAAGTGTCCTACCTAGAATTTATATTTATATTTATAATTATAAAAGAATATTTAGGAAAAAAGATTGGTCGAAGCTGTTTCGTTTATGTAAGTAAGGGTCTGAGATCAGTATTCAAAGAGGAGAAGAAGCGATAGACGAGTGCGGGAGTCTTTCTCACTTCATGAGACAAAACCAAACTATAGTGCCCTACTCACTGTTTGGAGATTTCGGCTAACCCAATCCCCATCAACGCCTACTGTCACCTCCATGTGGTATCCCCTGGGGATGACTTCGAGGTGATCTTTGGATAAACTTCGAAGAACCTTTAATAAAGTCTAAACCATAATATGAAGCATAACCAGCTTCATACCAATCTGGCCAGTCTGGATTAAAACACACACTGCGCACCACAGCAACTGCACAGAGCAAACTAACTTGACAAATAGAGCAAATATGGATGGGGATGGTAAGGCTGTGGCTTCCATCCTACATGTGTCATGGAGCACCTTGCCTGGCAAGCACGTATTGGTGCCCATGCATCAGAGCATGGGAGGTCCGAGGCTAGAAAAACTGATTTAGTGACATAAACTAGTGAAGCTAAGGTTTATGTCTATTATTTCCGATCTTAATTTATTGTGAAAGGTGGGTTTTACGCCACTATTCAATATTTCAAGATCGTAATTTATGGTGAATTCAAGTACTGACTCACCTCTTTGAATTTCAGACCCCCCCTTGCCCAATGCGAACTTAAATTTTCAAACCGTAATTAATATGGTTTTTATTTCATGACTAGTTACCTCTCGCATAGGTAATTAGTCCAAAATCTTTATTAATTTGACTATAGATTAGGGAAAGGTTCCTCCGACCCCACCAGGGATGTCGCCAACTCGTTCCCCACGCGCTCTAGTTAGCTCTCACACACTCTAATTAGCTCTCGCATGATTCTATAAATCATAAAAAGTAAATAAAACATTAAGAAATAGTCAGAAAAGGTAATGAGGACTTGAAGAAGTTGAGGCAGTCAGCGGTAGAGGGTGGCCTACAAGCCTTAGCTTAGGGAGGGTAAAGGCGGGCTGACCCGCTTAGCTTCTCAGTGCAAGTTGCTCAGGCCAGCACCCTTAGCTGCTAAAGAATTAACATTTATTAATTTTTTCTAATTATTTATAAGATGTCTAAAGATTACATTTGTATTGACCATTTATCAGGATATATCAGACTGTGTCTCATGAGATGGTGCAGCTATTAGCACGGGTGGGGCCTCCCAACCTCCAACTGCGCTATGACGGGTTCAGACATAACTTTAAGAAAAGAGGTACAAAAAGCCTGCCATCCCACCTTAAAGGGGAAGTTGAATAGCACTATAGTAAAAGAAAAAAAATTCTACGGGAGAACACAATAGAGGAATGGAACTGGCGTTAGATGACAACCCCAAATGAGGCTACTTTGAGATCCCCAGGCAACCACACCAGTATTGAAGCAATATGGGTAACTGGACTAGCATAGCAGTTCTTCAGAGGATACGGGGTTTTGAGCTAAGCTTCATGGTTATGGGAATGGTTATTGGAGAATGATTTTCCTCAGCTGGTCACTGAGAATAACTACTGTAGCAAAGGGATGCTACAACGTTTTTCTGCCAAACGGGGTGAGCAATCTATTACCCAGATAATAGCCCAATCGCGACGCCAGGGTTCTACTGAATAAATAAAAAAAATATTTAAATATGAAATTGTTTATGGAAAATAGTGAAATCAACAAATTAAAAAAAAAAATTAAATGGAATAAAAATATATAAACAATTAGATATACACAGAAGGAGGAAAAGGAAAAAAATATTCATTATTCATTAAAAAAAAAAAATTAAAAGATACAAACGAAATCAAACTTAACCAAACTACAAACTAACTCAAGTAAAAATAACCCCTTAATTTTCTAAAATTAACATACATAAAGAAATTAAAGTCTTTAATACATGAATACAAAAAAAAAAAAAACAACAGAAAACCAAACGAAATGTCCTCTCCTCCTTTGACTGATTAATTCATTTAGAAACAAATAAAAAAAAGAGTCTGTACTTCCCAATTCTAGTAGCAGGACTTCCAAGCCTCTCCTCTCCTTCGCCGCTGTTGCCTTCCATTCCTCAAATCTCCCGATGGACTCGCATTCCTAGCTCCTTCCGGTAATCCACCGTCTGCACTCGCGTTTTGGGTGAATCAGAAGCGAAGGTCCATTCAAATTATCCGGTAAAACCGTGGAAATTTCTTTTAACCAAAACACACCATGTGCTCACGACACTGGCTCACTTCACTTGTCTTTTCTCTCTGCCGGCAACCACTTGGTCGCACACTATAACTCTCCTTTGGATAGTCGATTTTTCAAATCCATTATTTTTATTTCAAATAAAAATTAAATATTATCTATCATTAATTATTTACAATTAATTATATTACATGAGCATAGGAAAACAAGTATTTCTATTGTTCATATTAAATATACACCATTATTTTATTTAGACACCAGCTGCTCTGACTTATAAAAAAGAAATAATTTTTGTTTTGGTTTTGTTGCCATGGCGAAATTTTATATTAAATTTAAATGCCTTATCGAAAATTTAACCGTAACAGGGAGTTTGTGCATGTATAGCAAATCTTACTAGGCCTAGCCCATTTTAATCTTGGGAGGAGACCCACTTCTAGAAGGGCACCGTAAAGAAGAGGTGTAAGACCAGGAGCGAAGTAAGTACCTACTAAATTAAGAATAAGGAATAAAGAACTCGAAGAATAATTCTACAGCATTAACATAGGCATCCAGTCAAATCCTGTGTAGCCAAATGCAGGGAAGGGTGTTGAATAAAAAAACATATTTATGATAATGTAAGTATATTATAAATATAATCATCTAGATATCTCTCATATTGTCTGGAGCAACACGTATTGTTAACTATGTTAAATTTTCAACTCTCATTCTTAAAATTTATATTTTAAACATACTGACCTCTTGCAGATAATGTAAAATTCTTTCAATATCATTTTGATGAACTTCAATATTTTGCTCATATTCAACTTCATTAAGTAATATTTTTTTCTGGTCATCAATATCAACTGCAGTATCACCATCCAAAGCTTTAATAAACCTGTTAATTATATTGATTTAAATACAAATATTAATATTTGAAGCATGGAAATGCAAAAGGGTCTAAGTGCCTTTGAGAAATTTTTCCAGAAATGATATGACTTATATCGACTAGGTTAACTACTTTCGGAGCTTACACCCATGCTATCTTTCATACGTTCAATGAACTACTTATTAACAACTAAAAATTAATTATATCCATTTCTGGAGAATGGTTTTGACACACATAACAATTTGGCAAAAAAAAATCTTTATATATTTTTTTGGCACTGATACCCTTATGCATTTCCACGCTTCAATTATTTCATTATATATAGTAAATATTCTGTTTTTTTTTTGGCTTCAGAATAAACATATTGCCTACAATATGTTTATTATTAGTAATTAGTACACAGCAGTAGCCATGGACATATTACACCATTCGCATAAAGTGGCGCTGGAACTGTTTGTGATCATGAACTGTTTTTCCAAGTGGGTGGAAGCATATGCTATCCCCAACCAAGAGGCTGCTATCTTGGCTGACGTTCTAGTAAAGGAGTTCATCACCCGTTTCGGAGTACCTATTGAACTACATTCAGATCAGGGGAAGAACTTTAAAACCTCATTATTCCAGGAAGTTCTTCTGCACGAGTTCTTCTTCATCGTGGTTCCCTGCATATAGTGCTAAGCGATTGTAATCTCTTCTGCAAGAGAGAGTGCAGCGGAATCAGGGAGGGAACTTTCATTATAGAGAGCAGGCCCGTGTGGAAGAGAAGATATCCTGGAGGCATGTCTCTAAGGAGGGGGCAGTTTAACGTTAAAAAAAAAACAATAAAAAAAAAAAATGTAGTTTAGAATAATTCTAGACCTTTTCTTGGAATGAACTAACAGTTGGAACAACTGTCATAGCACATGTTTGTGACTACGATGTTCGAGTACTATCTACGCTGACCCAGGAGGTTTTAGACTGTTCTCCTTACAACTATATATAAGGAGTGATGGACTGGAAAGTTAGTCTTGTTCTGAAGCACAAGTCCTATGGCTATTTCTGTGTTACCAAGTGATAATTATTTGTGTTATCATAATTTGTTTGGCATTGAAAATTGTTATTTTTGCTAAATAAAAATTGTTTAACCCACATAATTGTTACAGTATTCTTGAGAAAATTATAGCGAGCCATATTTAATTTTTATCAAAGAGGACCATTTATTAATTGTAATTAATAAATTAATTGTCCAAACTATTAATAAATGGTCCTCTTTGATAAAAATTAAATATGGCTCGCTATAATTTTCTCAAGAATACTGTAACAATTATGTGGGTTAAACAATTTTTATTTAGCAAAAATAACAATTTTCAATGCCAAACAAATTATGATAACACAAATAATTATCACTTGGTAACACAGAAATAGCCATAGGACTTGTGCTTCAGAACAAGACTAACTTTCCAGTCCATCACTCCTTATATATAGTTGTAAGGAGAACAGTCTAAAACCTCCTGGGTCAGCGTAGATAGTACTCGAACATCGTAGTCACAAACATGTGCTATGACAGTTGTTCCAACTGTTAGTTCATTCCAAGAAAAGGTCTAGAATTATTCTAAACTACATTTTTTTTTTTTTATTGTTTTTTTTTTAACGTTAAACTGCCCCCTCCTTAGAGACATGCCTCCAGGATATCTTCTCTTCCACACGGGCCTGCTCTCTATAATGAAAGTTCCCTCCCTGATTCCGCTGCACTCTCTCTTGCAGAAGAGATTACAATCGCTTAGCACTATATGCAGGGAACCACGATGAAGAAGAACTCGTGCAGAAGAACTTCCTGGAATAATGAGGTTTTAAAGTTCTTCCCCTGATCTGAATGTAGTTCAATAGGTACTCCGAAACGGGTGATGAACTCCTTTACTAGAACGTCAGCCAAGATAGCAGCCTCTTGGTTGGGGATAGCATATGCTTCCACCCACTTGGAAAAACAGTTCATGATCACAAAGAAGTATTTATTTCCAGCGCCACTTTATGTGAATGGTGTAATATGTCCATGAGTTTGAAGCCAGAGCTATGCTAATGTATCAACAAGTAAGCTGAACTAACTACCCCCGATCCAGATATAAGATGCCTTACCTATAACAGTGATAAGGAAACACTACTATAGCCCCCAATGGGAAGATAGCCAATTAGAAGACCACCAGTTGATAAGTACCCTTTAGAATATTTTTTTTGTATCATTTTTTTTTTTTTATCTTTCAAAATTATTGTTGAGGTCATATTTGAGATCATGTCATATATAAAAAAAATTGTAAACTATGATGGCTGTGCTTTAGTGTCTTCCGAGGTCAGTAGTTTAGTTAATAAATTTAATAGTTTTATATTCAGTATTAGTATTATAATTCAATATTCAGTTCATGATAGATTTTCATAAAAAACTTCGATAGGCTCAGTTTATTTTTATTTAATTCATTAAATCTTAGTTTCATATATTTCAATAAACTTACATTGATTAGTGTCAGATATTCATTAAAAATTAGATTTATTGTTTTATTTAGTACAATTTCCAATAGTAGCTTTAATGCTTAATGTTCTTGAATTGATTATATATTCCTTTTTCTTATACTGGAAAAAAAAAATAAGGTAATACTGCATGCTAAACGGGGTAGAATGGTGCAGAATATGTCCATGGCTACTGCTGTGTACTAATTAAAATTTTTAAAATAGGAACTATACTACTCCTTTACACGGGATCATTAGAGTCTTATCCTAAATGTGTGTGTGGGGCAATGATTTTTTTAATACCTATAAAAAATAACAATTTAGGATTATTTGAAGAAATTAAATACACCATTGTCAGGGCTAATGATAGCAGGGCACATTATGAAATGTCATTTTTCTGTTGGTGTATTTAATTTATTCAAATAATCCTAAATTGTTATGTTTTATAGGTATTAAAAAAAATTAAAAAAATGTACGTTTATGTAACATTAGGTAATCAGCAAAAATTTGGGTCCCCCCCCCCTTGACTCCCTATAAATAAGATTATTTTTATTTTATTTTGGGGGGGAGGGGGAGGGAGGGCTTGCCACCTTCACAACCCATTACCTCTCATGCATATTGACAAGAATATAACATAACTAATACTTTTATTCAATCAAGTAGTTTTTGTAATAGGTACGTGAAGCAATGAAGTATTTATTCTCTAGCGTGTTTTTCATCAGAAAAACTTCTTTCAGACTCAAGATGTGGAGTGCAATTGTATCATGGGTTACACCATAAAAAAGCTAACTAAAGTCCGCAGTTTTTAGGAAATTTGACAGCTAGGGTGCTCCAATGAGGAACGAAGAATTTTCAAAAACTATTAAATATTTAAGTTTTAATAAATGTTTTGTGTTTTGCGCATGTAAAGGCCCACTGGAAGTGGATTTAAAATAACCAAACCTAACTTATCTTTTAGGAAATTTAATGCTGATTAAGAAAATATCATTGTTTTTGTTTCTACGCTAAACCGAAGAAGATAAAACTGCCATTTTTAGTATGTTATAAAGTAAGATTTAAAAAAAAAAAAAAAATTTCTATCTCCTCAACAGATTGAGATAGGAAATTCGTTTCTGCGCCATTCTACCCCGTTTAGCATGCAGTGTTACCCAATTTTTTATTACACTAGGTCTGGGACACCCAGTTTATCTTTAGATATCTAGTATTGTATGGTTTACTCATGAAGTCATAATAAAAATTTGTTCTATTCAGTTTAAATAAATGTTTTCGATTAAAATATTTTTCTTTCTTTCACATAAAGATAATAATATTAATATAGACATAATTTTAATCCAAAATTGGTAGTAAGCAATATTCATTGCCCCACAAACACATTTAGGATAAGACTCTAATGACCCCGTGGTGCAAAGGAGTAGTATAGTTCCTATTTTAAAAATTTTAATTAGTACACAGCAATAGCCATGGACATATTCTGCACCATTCTACCCCGTTTAGCATGCAGTATTACCTAATTTTTTTTTTCCAGTATAAGAAAAAGGAATATAAAATCAATTCAAGAACATTAAGCATTAAAGCTACTATTGGAAATTGTACTAAATAAAACAATAAATCTAATTTTTAATGAATATCTGACACTAATCAATGTAAGTTTATTGAAATATATGAAACTAAGATTTAATGAATTAAATAAAAATAAACTGAGCCTATCGAAGTTTTTTATGAAAATCTATCATGAACTGAATATTGAATTATAATACTAATACTGAATATAAAACTATTAAATTTATTAACTAAACTACTGACCTTGGAAGACACTAAAGCACAGCCATCATAGTTTACAATTTTTTTTTATATATGACATGATCTCAAATATGACCTCAACAATAATTTTGAAAGATAAAAAAAAAAAAATGATACAAAAAAAATATTCTAAAGGGTACTTATCAACTGGTGGTCTTCTAATTGGCTATCTCCCCATTGGGGGCTATAGTAGTGTTTCCTTATCACTGTTATAGGTAAGGCATCTTATATCTGGACCGGGGGTAGTTAGTTCAGCTTACTTGTTGATACATTAGCATAGCTCTGGCTTCAAACTCACTCACTTAAGAAAAATCGAAGTGTCTAAAGAAAACTTTAGGACAGGACTCCTCAAGTACTAACCGCGGACTTCTCGGATTTTCTTCGCTTGGTCCAGAGGTACCAAGGAGGGGGGAAATATTCATCCGCGATGAAAAATCTTTAAATAAGATATCTGGGAAAACTAAGTTAATAGGATTATAGGGCTTAATTAGGTTAAGCAACCTGAAAACTTGTCCGGGCTTCAAATTTACTATTAACCTCGTAATTAGCAAAAACAAGATAGCATGAGGATTATATTTCTTCTAACGGTTGTTTAAAACAAAAAGAAGCCTTCAGTTAGTCACCACGGATGTTGGGGATTTATTGAATCCCTTTCGATCTACCTCCTTTACCGGATGTCAAGCATCCTTATTTGATTAGTGCTCTAGTCCCCTGATCATCTTTGTTATTAATAAACTTATTGAAATTTTAATTTTACCATATGAATTCTTCGTTAAAAATGCAAACCATTGATATCTCATAAGGTATATCTAACTCTATTCATTACGAAGATTTAACCAATCCAGTATATAAAAAGCCTTACAAAATGATTATAAATACTGTCTAGGATGATTATACAAATAATTCAGACTAAAACTGCTAACTAGTTTTAGTACTAGACTGGTAACCAGTCTGATACATTGCACTACCGTCTCAAATGGGCTCCCCGCAATACACTGCTGCATCCGTGCGCGGCGTTTGCGAGCTGGTACATTGCTTTCAGAGCAGGTGTTACATTTACGGCACCAATCCTTGACATCGTCAAAGCAGTTCACCCAGTAGAACCTCTCGCTTACTTTCTGGAGTGTTTTCGTTACACCCAGGTGTCCTCCTGACATTTAATCATAAAGCTGACGAAGCAGGCTCTCGGTATCAGAAGCTGCTTTCTGGATAGGCTGCCATCAAAGTTCTAACTCTCTTGAGCAAGCAGTCTTCTATTACAAGGGAGTTCCATAGTGCCCAGTATGCCTTCAAAATAGGTAAAATGGTGCTATCTCTTTCCAGGTCGGACAGCGGTTCCTCCCCACTGATGTTAACGACTTGCCGTTTTAGGTCTATTTGGAAACCTCCTGAGTTCATTATGTCCATGCCCAGAATGGAAATAATGAATCACTTCTTCTATGTCAGCCACTAGAGCTGAGTGCGAGACACAGCTTGAATCCGAAATTAAATACAGATAAGACAAAATATATAGTTAACCGAAAAGGGGAGACGATTATGGTGATATTAATGTAGTAGGGAATACATTTGACCATGTAGATAAATATTATTGTTCCAATGGTCCTTTATGGATGCAAAACGTGAGAGATGAGCAACGGCTTAGGGTTTTGGAAAATAAAGTGCTACGTAGAATATTTGGACCGAAGAGGCATGTACTAACCAGATAAATTAGATTCTTTCACAACGCCGAACTGAGTGAACTGTAAACGGTAAATATAATTGACGTGAATACAGCGAGAAGAATAAAATGGGCAAGTGAAATTGTGAAACTTAGTAGTGAACTAAGTTCAAAAAGAATAATAAGCGTGCTCCCAAATGGGAAACGTCCGAGGGATAGGTGAAGACGGAGGTGGGAGGATTGTGTTAAGGGAGATCTGTATAAGTTAGTGAATAGAGAAAAGGATGGCGGTCGGCGAATAGAGGTGTGCAGGGAGCGAGTTGTGGAGTCGGCATCGAACCTTCGGGTTTGTTAAGTCTTCATTATTGTTATTATTAATTACCTATTTAATTAATTGTATACCTATTTTCTTTGAGTAATTGGTTTTCTTTTTTCTTCTTGACTAAATGAAATGTTTTCTGTCGTTTTTTTTGTATAAACCTCACTTCTTTTTTTTTTATACCTTGTTCATCACTTAGAAGTTCCTACAAATTAGTTTAATTACTTTTTAATCTGAAACAGAATACTACCTAACTAAAAACAAAAGCTACAAAAAGCTTTGTAAATTAAATAATTTATATATACACATAATTATGGCAAATTATAACCCAAATAGGTGAACGTCCAATATTTCATGCTTCTTTTTTCTTTTCTTTTTTCCAGGAAGTAAATGTGTGAAAATTTGAAGAGCTTTCATTAAGGTATGGGAGAGGGGGTAAATGGGTGGGGCAATGGGAAGGCTGGAGAGTTAGATGACTGTGGGAGTCTTCCTCACTTCATGAGAGAGCAAAAGGCCATAGTGCCCTACTCACTGTTTCACGCTCCCCACCTTCCCCATCTCCACCAACGCCTACTGTCACCTTCTCGTGGTGCCCCCTGAGGAGTTTAGAACTCGCGAACGACAGAGGCGGGGGAGCTTGCCTGGAGCGGTCTGGATTCCAGCCGTTCTAGGCAGTTCCCTTTCAGAACGTCTTTATAGTACAGTGGAACACAAGTTCCACTCAATGACCTGGCCTGGATGGACATACAACTTACTGTGTACACAACAAACACATAGACGACTAGTATAGACGTATTGAGACTGTGAAGGGGCTAAATGGGGATGGGAAGGCTGTGGCTTCTATCCCACATATGTCCGCGGAGCACCCGGCCTGGCAAGCACGTGTATCGGTGACTAAGTGTCAGAGCATAGGAGGTCTGAGGCGCAAGTAGTAGGACTCTTGAATGCTAAAAGCGGGTTGAGCATCCTCCCCGCACTGAGAGCATATATTCCGGCTCCTGAATGGAACTCCTGGACTCTCAACGTTGACAGAGTTGGATATGGGTATACCCCGGGGGATAGCCATACACGGAAGGGACTAATCAAATGAGCAACATAGATAAATTATATATTGGATGAAAATCCACTATCTGTAGAGGACTTGTCCTCTCCAGAGCCCTATAAACTGTCGGACCCAAAAATCTTAGACAAGGCTTCAGTAGGATCACTACTTAGGTCACTTGCTGTAGAAGTTCACGGACCTCAAGGCTTCGGAATGTCTCCAAACTTCCTAACATATCAGGGGGTAGTAGGAACAAAGGCCCAGGAAACTTTGTTTATTATAACGAATATTATAAGAGTAGGTCATTGCTAGACTACCTGAATTTTTACTGGGTCAACAGCTGAACCTTCTCCATTGACTATGTGTCCTAAATAGGTAACCTTTGTCGGAAAAAGACGACACTTCTTGGCCTTGAACGTTTTAATCTTTTGAAAATCTTCTCAAGATTGGACAGGTGTTACTTTAACGACCAGCCAATCACTATGAAGTCATCAAGATACAGGAGATATGCCTCGTAGGATGTTCTCTATCAGGCGTTCAAAAATTGCTGGAGCATTGTAGAGGCCAAACGGTAAAACAGTAAACTGCCAGAGTCCAAACCCAGTGTCCAACTAGTCATTTATCTCAGCCAAAAATCAGGAATTGAGGCTGGATAACATATCATTAAGCTCAGTGGACTGGCTGGCCATTTGTCATTTATTTCATCAGACAGTTTGGTCAGCTTATTATTAAGCTCAGCAGAGTGGATGGCCAACTTGTCATCTATTTCAGCCGACAAACTGGAATTAAGATTGATTATTTTCTCATTAACTCAGCGGACTGCTTAAACGTATTTAACATAGTCTTCAAAAAGCTATCTTCAAATTCTACTGTCTCCGTATCTACACCCTGGCTCATATAATAGTCACATATGCAAGTAGTATCTAAATCGAATTCTAGTGATTCTCTCCTCAGTTCCACCATTAAAAGTTCTCCAATCCATTTGCCTAACATTTTTTATTTTTTTTACTTTTAAACCCCACACCTGACACCAGTTTTAACACTTATGTGGGTTTAAATAATTTTTATCAAATGAAAATAACAATTTACAATGCTATACAAACAATATAAACTCAAATAATCAAGAAGATTACAAAAAGTATCAACTTGTAACGATACAGTAACACAAAAATAACCATTTGATTCGAGCTTTAGAACAAGACTAACTCTCCAGTCCATCACTCCTTAATATTTATTAACTGAGATTACTGAGATTCAAAAGATTAACAGACTTAATAGTCTGAATTAGAAGATTCTGGAAGGTTCCCGACAAGCATAGCAGATTGTCAACAGTCACAAACATGTACTAGAACAGTCTGTAACTGTTACAACAAAAAGTCTAGAACTCTTTTAAATCATATGTTTTGTGCTTCACTTTAGAATAAATTTTATTTTGTAGTACAAATCAAAATTATATAAATTTTGACAGATTTAATTTAATACTCAAAATATTTATGAAACATTTTGAGAAGAAAATTCGAAGAGAGATTTTTCCACATAGTGGACATATTAAATGTACAGGATTTTTACTTTCACTTACCTATATATGAAATATATAGTAAGTGGAAGTATTGCGATCGTGAAAAATTTCGACTTCCGGTTTTCAACGGAAATACACGTTTTGGGACCTCTTGAGTCGAAATAACCAAGTCCCGCGAAATGGTCTGTGTGTGTGTCTGTGTGTGTGTGTGTGTGTGTGTGTGTGTGTGTGTGTGTGTGTGTGTGTGTGTGTGTGTGTGTGTGTGTGTGAACTACTAGCTCAAAAACTATAAACCGTGGGAACCTGAAATTGGGTATTTAGTGTAGGTATATGCCCGCGATGTGACAGAAAAAATTTCATCAAAATTGCTCAAAGGGAGGGGGTACTTTATTTAATAACTTTTTACGTTTTTTTCGATTTTCTCAAAAACGGCTCTAACGATTTTGATTAAACTGAGTATTTGATCGATTTATATGCCCGAAATATGACTGTAAAAATTTCATCAAAATTGATTAACCGGAGGGGGGACTTTACTTAATAAATTTTGTATCATTTTCACATGTTTTTTTTATTTACTCAAAAACGGTTTTAACGATTTTGATCAAACTTGGTATTTGATGTATTTATATGCCCGAGATGTGACTGTAAAAATTTCATCAAAATTGATCTACGGGAGGGGGGACTTTACTTAATAAATTTTGTACCATTTTCACATGTTTTTTTTATTTACTCAAAAACGGTTTTAACGATTTTGATCAAACTTGGTATTTGATGTATTTATATGCCCGAGATGTGACTGTAAAAATTTCATCAAAATTGATCTACGGGAGGGGGGACTTTACTTAATAAATTTTGTACCATTTTCACATGTTTTTTTATTTACTCAAAAACGGTTTTAACGATTTTGATCAAACTTGGTATTTGATGTATTTATATGCCCGAGATGTGACTGTAAAAATTTCATCAAAATTGATCTACGGGAGGGGGGACTTTACTTAATAAATTTTGTACCATTTTCACATGTTTTTTTTATTTACTCAAAAACGGTTTTAACGATTTTGATCAAACTTGGTATTTGATGTATTTATATGCCCGAGATATGACTGTAAAAATTTCATCATAATTGATCTACGGGAGGGGGGACTTTACTTAATAAATTTTGTATAATTTTCACGGTTTTTTTTTATTTACTCAAAAACGGCTTTAACGATTAACAAAAATAAGATATGAATGTAGAAAAATGTGTGACTTTGGGAAATGATAATTAGCAAAACACGTCAATTTCTAATCTAAGTAAGTTGGTAAGTGAAAGTTGTGTGTTGCGCGCACGCACCAGATTTTTTAAACATGTTTTAGGATTAAAAAATATTTATTAATTTTAAACATTATATATATATATATATACACAGTAGAACCTCCATTATCCGGAGTAATGATGGGTATGGGGGTCCACGGATAATCGTAATAATCAAATTAAAACATTTTATTGACTTAATGTGATAGAAAAAAAGGTTAAAAAATCATTTGTAAGGTATAATCACTTTTATTAACAAAGGAACATTTTATATACATTAAATTATAATATACAAAAAAAGTAAATGTATGTTTTTATATATTATGGGCCGACGACGATACAAAGTCGAAAATGTATTTTTTCTTCTTCAAAATATCCCGTACAGTTTGTTCGCCGATTCCTAGTTCAGTGGACAATTTTTTAACACTTTCACCCTTTTCTAATCTGTTTATAATAGTTAAACAGATCCAACATTTTGCTAGTTCGTATGTATTTAAATCGAGACTAAATCACAACTGACAAATATTTTGTTTTGTAGCCAAACAGACCAGAGTAGGTTTCCTAGAAAGACTAGAATAGTTTCCGGGAAAGACTTGAAAACAATACCGTTCCTAGATTATGAATTGGAGTATTAGATACCGGAAACATCTCATAATACAATATTCGCTTTCTGTGTTTTTCCATTTATTGTTTTATTTCATAATAGATAGTTAACCATTGTGTAATCGTTAAATATCTACATATACATTTTTTTAAATATTATACACACAAAATAAATGGCCTATAAATTAAAAAAACTTATTAAAAAAAAAAAAAATTGACTCCTCGGGACCCCAGTTAATCGAGACTCGGATAATGGAGGTCCTACTGTATATATATATATATATATATATATCTGATTTTCGCCTTGAAATTCCAAAGACTGGGTTTTATTAGCTTGACACAACATTCGTGGGACACCCTGTATATATATATATATATATATATATATATATATATATATATATATATATATATATATATATATATATATATGTAAATAAAATATATTTCTTAATTTATTTAATTATTGCTGTGGACTATATTATATATATATATACAAATAACCTATCTTTCACACACCTGCTTTTACCACTTCTATCACTCAAGTCCACAGCAATAATTAAATAAATTAAGAAATATATTTTATTTACATATATATATATATACAGGGTGTCCCACGAATGTTGTGTCAAGCTAATAAAACCCAGTCTTTGGAATTTCAAGGCGAAAATCAGAGATCTTATATTGCGTCATATTAGTTACCTTTTGAAGATATTCAACCCTTCCAGAATTTCTCCAGTATTGCTGGAATGGCTCCAGTACTGGAAATTTCACCATAAGTGACTGGTTTTTATGACGGATTCTGATGGTTAGTCGAATTCTAAAGCTGTTTTGTATCGGACTGTGTTACTTTTTCAATCAGATGCACCCTTACATCGATAACAGGCTGATTATTAACCATTTTCAAATTTTATATCTAATAGTGTTTTTTATTTAAAAAAAAAATAAACATATGATATAACACATGTAAATGTCAGCTTTTTCTTTCAAATATTTGTTCCATCTGTATTTCTTGGTTATAAGATTATTAGTTTGTCAGTATTTGTAAATGTAAATTGGTCAATTTAAAAATATGGCTCATTTTGTAAGTCAGTATGACATGCTCATGGCATTAGGACGATGTGACGGAAACTTTAGAGCAGCTGCAAGGCTATATGAAATCATGACCAGGAGGTTGGAAAAGGCGTTCTTGTTGGAAAGGCACTCATCATATCTTCTGATAAGGTTCCTATACCTCTTTGCAACATCTACTACCCAGTTACTATCAACAGCTGACACATATAAATGTCAGCTGTTTCTTTCAAATATTTGTTCCATCTGTATTTCTTGGTTATAAGATTATTAGTTTGTCAGTATTTGTAAATGTAAATTGGTAAATTTAAAAATATGGCTCATTTTGTAAGTCAGTATGACATGCTCATGGCATTAGGACGATGTGACGGAAACTTTAGAGCAGCTGCAAGGCTATATGCAGAGCGTTATCCACAGCGGCACCATCCCAAGTATCAAGAATTCTCACGCATTGCTGACAGGATAAAAAGAACAGGTACAATTAAGCCTTACAGTAAATATTGTCACCGTGTCCGTCCAGTTTTGAATAATGCTAATACAGATGTAGTATTAGCTTTAGTTGAAGAGGATCCGCAGATGAGTGTAAGGTATATTAGTAGGGAAACTGACAAATCCCGAAGTTCGGTACATAGGCTTTTAAAAGATGAAAAATTCAGACCTTACCATTTTTCAGTACACCAAGCATTGTCCGAAAGTGACTTGGACCAGCGATTGAGGTTTTGCCATTGGGCACAAACAATTATAGCTGAAAATCCTAATTTCTTTTCTAATGTGCTTTGGACAGATGAAGCTACCTTTTGTAGCACTGGCTTAATGAACATGCACAATGCACATTATTGGTACAGAGAAAATCCTCACTGGATGTTACAACGTGATCAGCAACACAGGTGAAAAGTGAACGTCTGGTGCGGCATTATAGGGGACCAGATCATTGGACCACATTTCTTCGAAACATCATTAAATTCCATCAGCTACTCGAAGTTCATTGAACAAGATCTTCCGATTTTACTGGAAGAGGTGCCGCTTGAAAAACGTATGGTGATGTGGTTCCAACAGGATGGGTGTCCGGCTCACTATTCCATTAGAGCTAGGAACGTTATAAATCACATGTTTTCCAATAGATGCATTGGAAGGGGTCTGCATATTAATTGGCCAGCAAGATCTCCGGACTTAACAATTTTAGATTATTTCTTTTTGGGAAGATTGAAAGATCTCGTCTACACGAATAGACCGTCGACAGTAGAAGAAATGAGGGCAGAAATACAAAATGCGATTCTTTCCATTCCACCGGAAGAAATACAGCAAGCTCAGCGAGACTTCTGTTCTAGACTTTTGTTATGCATAAATGAAGAAGGCCGTCACTTTGAACACATAAAATAGTATTTTTATGTAAACAAACTAATATTTGTTAATAATATTATTAACCCAATTGCATTTTCAAATAATGTAATATTTACTTAATTAATAAAATTCAATTTCCTTCAGAATCCATAATTAACTTGTCATCTAACAAACCAGTAGTTCCAGGGTTCCTTTCAAATAAGAGGACTAGGCTGTTATCGATGTAAGGCTGCATCTGATTGAAAGAGTAACCGATACAAAACAGTTTTAGAATTCGAATCACCATCAGAATCCATCATAAAAACCAGTCACTTATGGTGAAATTTCCAGTACTGGAGCCATTCCAGCAATACTGGAGAAATTCTGGAAGGGTTGAATATCTTCAAAAGGTAACTAATTTGACGCAATATAAGATCCCTGATTTTCGCCTTGAAATTCCCAAGACTCTGGGTTTTATTAGCCTGACACAACATTCGTGGGACACCCTGTATATATATATTGACCCCTGTATATATATATAGGGACACCCTGTAAATAAAATATATTTCTTAATTCATTTAATTATTGCTGTGGACTTGAGTGATAGAAGTGGTGAAAGCAGGTGTGTGAAAGATAGGTTATTTGTATTTATGAAATTAAAAATATGGTCAAAGTGAATCACAAAACATTTGATTTAAAATATTGTGAGCAGTTGATTTGAAATGTTATTAAGAAGTGCTTACCCAAGAATAAACTTTCAATGATGTTTCTTTTTTTACAGAGCAACTATTAAGAGTTTATTCATTGGAATATCCTTATAAAATGTCATTTCTGTTTTAAAAAGTCTGCTGAACATGGGGAAACTTCTTTTTGAGTTTAGTTTGTTGCCTGGGAGTGATGGTAAGTTGAACATACTCTCTATAACCTCTATAGCTACAATCAGCGAGTCTTGATACAGAAATACTAAAAACATCTGCTTATGCTAAAATAAAAAAAAGTATAAAGAAGAGGTACCAGATAAGGAGAGTTTAGATAACAATGACAGAAGAACTCGGAACAACGTATATGGATGGGGATGGTAATTTACAATTCGTGGATCAATATCTAGAAGAAATGGATCAAGAAAAACCCACTTATACTCATCAAAAAGAAACAGGTACACTGGATAAATTACTAAAGAAGTTAATAGAAAATACAGAGGCAACAAAACATCATAACCTAAAATATGTAGCAGAGAAGTTTGTAATTGAAAAATTTACCAGCAAACATTCGAATGCCAACAAGTGGATGGGTTTTTTTGAAAAAGAATGCACTAGATTTGATGTAATCATAGATGAAGAGAAAATAGAAATACTTCGGTTATTTATGGATAAAAAATGTATCGATTGGTACAGTTCAATGAGCATAAAGTTAACCATGAACTCGGAATGGACGATATGGAAAAAAAATTCTGTGAAACATTTTCAAACAAAGGATGGAACCCTGTCACACATGCACTGCAATATAAATACAAAGAAGGCGCATTGTTAGATTATGCAATAACAAAAGAAAAACTTTTACTAGATATGAGAACAACAATCAACACTGGTACAATGGTGGATCTGATTGCGGTACCTGATTTTATAGTTAATAAAATTGATAGAGAAAGGTTAGAAGATACGGTTGAGTTGTTCAATGAATTGAGCAAATATGAATATATGGAAAATAAAAAGAGTTCTTACGTTAGGAAACAATTTGAAAATCCAAGAATTAATCGTAAAACTGAAGAAAAACATCCTTGTAAGAATTGTGAGAAATTAAATAAAGGTGTTCGGTATCACCCTGAAACTGCATGCTGGTTTAAATCCAAGAACGATGAAAAGATAAAGAAAAATGTTATAGGTCATGTAAAAAATTCAGTTATAGAGGCTGAATCAATTTGAAACTGTTCCAAAAAACAAATAGTCACACCATTAATAAATGTCAAACTACAAATACATGATAAATTCCGACTATATGGAGTTTATGATTCGGGTTCAAATGTTTCTTGAATCAATTCTAGGTTACTGAAATTAAAAAGAAAAGGAAACAGTTTGAATGAAGCAACTTTGCTAACAATTAATGATGTGAAAAAAAAAAAAAAACAAGTGGTTTGATGACATTGAAAATAAAAATCTTTGAAATGGAAGAAAATGTAGATGTATTTATTATTGATGATCAACACTTCAAATATGATTTTCTAGTTGGATTAGACTAGATAAAAAAGTTTAAACTAGTTCAAAATGAAGATTTAAAAATAACACAGAAACAGTGCTTGAATAGTGAAAAAGAAAAAATGAGAAGTATCAACAAATACAATAACGAACTCTCAGTTAAATGATACAGTAAAAATGAATGTACAATATATTTTAATGAACATGTCAGAAGATTTTGAATTAAAAATAGATCATTTAAATCAGGATCAAAAATCAAAAATAAATACTTTAATTTGTAAATATAAATCAGTTTTCGCAAAACACAAATATGATGCAGGCACTGTCAATGGCTATGAAGCGAGAATAGACTTAATAGTAGACAAATATTGTAGCAAGAGGCCTGACAGGTGCACTTTAGAAGATAAAAAAGAGATAGAAAAACAAATAGCAAAGTTACTAATTAATAAGCTGATAGAAGAATCTTACAGTCCATTCGCTGCATCTGTGACATTAGCATTTAAAAAAGAGGAGAACAAAAAATCGTGTTTATGCATTGACTTCAGAGACTTGAACAAAATAGTAGAACCTCATGCTCAACCATTTCCCCTGATTGAAGACCTAATGGTAAAGACCAGAAATTGTAAATTTTTCACAATACTAGATATAAACTCTGTATTTTGGTCTATTCCTTTAAGAGTCAAAGATAGAAAAAAAAGGGATTTTTAACCCAGGAAATTTTCAATGGACTTGCCTACCATTTGGACTAAAGACATCACCGGCAATTTTTCAGAGGGTGTTAAGTAACATACTAAGAAAGTATAAACTAAATGATTTCACAGTTAACTTTATAGACGACATTCTAATATTTTCTAAATCGTTTGGTGAACACATCAATCATCTGACACAGTTGCTTGAAGCGATTAAAACCGAAGGGTTCAGATTAAAATTTACCAAATGCACATTTGCATCTGACTCAGTCAAATATGTGGGTCATATAATTCAAAATAATTCCATCAAACCAGTAAAGGATAATTTCCTTTCAATAAATAATTTTCTGTTTCCAAAAACACAAAAGAACACAAGACAATTTTTGGGAAAAATAAACTTTTACCATGAGTATATACCGAATAGGGCAGTAATACTCGGTCCATTGCATAATTTACTAAGAAAAAATGAAAAATTCATTTGGCCAGATAAGTGCCAAAAAGCACTTGATATGAATAAGAGCATTTTCCACGTATACCATATCTCCTACATGAAATTCCCAGTATTTCCTATGTTTGTCAAATAATCTGTTATTGTAGTCATGCAATTTTTTCGTTTTGTCGAGTGCTATTT
Source organism: Aelia acuminata (assembly GCA_911387785.2). Classification (NCBI taxonomy): domain Eukaryota; kingdom Metazoa; phylum Arthropoda; class Insecta; order Hemiptera; family Pentatomidae; genus Aelia; species Aelia acuminata. The sequence continues at coordinate 81,127,057 of OU426978.1, read as the reverse complement.
TCCTGTCTCTAACCCAATGCAGAATGGTCCCTTGCTTCAATTCGTCCGGTAAGATAGAAGTATATAGATAATCAGCGGGCATTAAATTTTGTACCTTTTGTAGATGGTAAGCATGCCTGTGGTCAGCCCTTAATGTGTGGCAAATGGTTACCCTTGGTATGCCAAGAACTGAAGCACCTCTACGGACGCTTGTACCAGGGTTGGTATTGAGGTGCCGCAGTATCCTCTCCCTCCACCTCAGGTCGGCATCCATCGTAGCCTGCATACGGTTTCTACCACGATTACATGAGAAAGACCAGTCTCTCAAAGCCTTCTGAAAGTGCTGGTAAAAACACCTCTGTGTGGGGTTTCTCGGTAAGGAAACCATCTGCGATATTCCAGAACTGCCTGACATGCATTGTCATCCCAGAATCCGTAAACGTAGACTATGTCCGCGTATTCAGCGTTGGTAAATCTAGCCATATTTGTTGACTTCACTGAACACTACTACTACTAACCACTAATGTGAGAATGCAAGGCTGGATTCCCCCCAAAAAGGATTAAGATGATAGTATAATGGCTAAAATTTTAATCCTTACTTTTTAGGTTGAAAAACTCAACCTAGATGTTTTATTGATAACGAAAGTGTTAAAATAGTCATCTTTTCTAAATTTACTCCTCGTAAATTAAGAAATTAAGCTTACTCAATAAAAAACATTTTATAAAAAAAAAATTAAACCGACTTCGAAACCTAGGAACCAGTAAAAATAAATGCACTGAAAAGTAAGAAATAATTACCTTCTGATTTTTATGAATTCACAGCAAAAATTAAAATGGTATAAAGCGGAAAAATGCAATAAGACGAATAATTTTATTTTCATTTGTACAAATACACACTAATTGTTAATAAAAATTATTAAATTAAAATATAAAATACTATGTTCAATACAACACAATCTATTCGGAGACGGCGCATAACAGAAATAACAAGCAGGCATTGAAATCAATAGATAGGAAGAGAAGCTCTATTTAGAAGATTTTAAGATTTTCATAATGTCCTAGTGTCATCTTTTTAAAAATTTTAAATTTTTCGCCGCCTCCGAAAAGATTGCGTTGTATTGAACATAGTATTTTATATTTTAATTTAATAAAATTTATTAGCAATTAGTGTGCATTTGTACAAATCAAAATAATATTATTCGTCTTATTGCATTTTTCCGCTTTTTATAAGTTTTACGTGCTTGTTGGAACCAACCTATACATAACCTTAACTAATTTTCAACAATAGATTTAAGTAAATCAGATTCAATATGATATCGCTGTCGTTTTCTGTAGCGATATTAGTATATATATTAGATATATATATATATATATTCACCGATAACTGTAAACCTTAATTTAGATCTAATCGACGGCCAGGAACTTCAGCCCACAAGACCACAAAATTCATGAAATTTCAAGAAAGACTGAGTATTGATAATCCTTATAAAGCGGAATTTAAGAGTTATTCACAGGGATTGAAACAGTTATAACTTATTACGAACAAGTTTAACTTTAACTGTTATAAAAAAACTTTTATCGCTCAGAGGTTATTAATTAATTTATTAATTAATTAATTATTAATTAATCCCCCCCTCCTGGCTACCGCGACCAACGTTTTCAATGCGATCTCTTGTCAGTTCTCGCGAACTAAAATTTTAAAAACCGTAATTAATACGGCTTTTTTTTCGCGACTAGTTACCTCTCGCATAGGTAATTAGTCCAAAAATCTTTATTAGGTAAGACCTATAGATTGGGGAGGGGGGGCGGGTTATCCCCGACCCCACCAGGTACCACCACCGTTGCCTACTAGTTCTCCCCGCGCTCCAGTTACCTCTCGCACTCGTTAATTTTCATTAACTAATTACTATGGGTTCTTTTTTTCCCAAGCTAATTACCTCTCGCAAAGGTAAATATTCAAAAAGTCCTTATTATGTGGTGAAGCGGCGAGGGAGGGCGGGTGGGGTTTTACCCCCCCCTCCTGGCTACCGCGACCAACGTTTTCAATGCGATCTCTTGTCAGTTCTCGCGAACTAAAATTTTAAAAACCGTAATTAATACGGCTTTTTTTTCGCGACTAGTTACCTCTCGCATAGGTAATTAGTCCAAAAATCTTTATTAGGTAAGACCTATAGATTGGGGAGGGGGGGCGGGTTATCCCCGACCCCACCAGGTACCACCACCGTCGCCTACTAGTTCTCCCCGCGCTCCAGTTACCTCTCGCACTCGTTAATTTTCATTAACTAATTACTATGGGTTTTTTTTTCCTACCTAATTACCTCTCGCAAAGGTAAATATTCAAAAAGTCCTTATTATGTGGTGAAGCGGCGGGGGAGGGCGGGTGGGGTTTTACCCCCCCCCCTCCTGGCTACCGCGACCAACGTTTTCAATGCGATCTCTTGTCAGTTCTCGCGAACTAAAATTTTAAAAACCGTAATTAATACGGCTTTTTTTTCGCGACTAGTTACCTCTCGCATAGGTAATTAGTCCAAAAATCTTTATTAGGTAAGACTATAGATTGGGGAGGGGGGGCGGGTTATCCCCGACCCCACCAGGTACCACCACCGTCGCCTACTAGTTCTCCCCGCGCTCCAGTTACCTAGGACATTATGAAAATCTTAAAATCTTCTAAATAGAGCTTCTCTTCCTATCTATTGATTTCAATGCCTGCTTGTTATTTCTGTTATGCGCCGTCTCCGAATAGATTGTGTTGTATTGAACATAGTATTTTATATTTTAATTTAATAATTTTTATTAACAATTAGTGTGCATTTGTACAAATGAAAATAAAATTATTCGTCTTATTGCATTTTTCCGCTTTATACCATTTTAATTTTTGCTGTGAATTCATAAAAATCAGAAGGTAATTATTTCTTACTTTTCAGTGCATTTATTTTTACTGGTTCCTAGGTTTCGAAGTCGGTTTAATTTTTTTTTTATAAAATGTTTTTTATTGAGTAAGCTTAATTTCTTAATTTACGAGGAGTAAATTTAGAAAAGATGACTATTTTAACACTTTCGTTATCAATAAAACATCTAGGTTGAGTTTTTCAACCTAAAAAGTAAGGATTAAAATTTTAGCCATTATACTATCATCTTAATCCTTTTTGGGGGGAATCCAGCCTGATAAACTAAACCATGATAAATCTAAACCATGATAATCTAAATTATGTAATTTTATACATAAGAGTTAAATTTTACAACTATCACTAATCAACTATCTTCTTCCATTAATTTATGTGTTTACTTACAAATAAGCTAACCACACCAGGTGTATATCTCTCAGCGGCCAACCTTTTACGTTCAGTATGTTCATCATGTTCATCTTTAGTAATTTTAGGTGGATATTGTAAATTTCCATCATTGTCAAGAACATTAGTAAGTTTTGGAGGCTTTTTGTATGGTGGCAAGTAGTTAATAGAAAACATACTGGTTTGGGGGGAGTAAGATGAGCCAATGGATTCTGAGGGATGATGATATTGAAAAAAATCCTACAACAAAAACAAAAATCCTTTACTGTATAATGAATTTAATACCACACATTTAAATATTAATAATACAAATTTATAATTTATGCTGTAATGCGACATATAATAAAAGCATTAATCTTTAAACATCAAGTGCAGCAATCTTTACCACTACAATGTCAATCTTTACGTGAAACCTCATAAATATCAAATTCCAAATCTCTGTTATACTGTGGCCCCATTATAACACCTCTTAGAGACTGGGCATAAGGTATGTCCTCAAAAAAGATTGGTTTAATCAAAGCCTATCTTCCAATGAATTAATTATACATAGGTAAATAAAAATTAAAATGAAATTAAAAAACATAATTTTATATTATACAGGGTGTCCCGAATTTAAATGGCAAAAGTTCAGGAACTTATAGGGGATCGAAAAACTAAGACAAAAAGACCTTTAGAGATTTGCTCGTTTTTGCTTAGTTTATAATGCCGCGTACATATTCTAATGTTGAATACGCTGATATGATTTTTGTGTATGGTTTCAGTAACGGTAATGCTTAAGAAGCGGTGCGGGAGTATGCGCGCCGATTTCCAAATAGAAGAGTGCCTAATCGACGAGTCTTTTCGTTAACTTTTAATAGACTACGAGAGACTGGGTCAATCTTAATATGTAATGAAGGCGACCAATTCCAGGCAGCAATAAGAGCAGATTATCGGAGAAGAAATTGTGTCCAAGGCCACTTCGATAACAATCCTGAGACTAGCATCCGAAAAGCATCTGCTGCATTAGGAATATCGCGGCAAGTAATATGGCGAACTTTGAAAGGTGATAATCGCTACCCATACTATCTTCAAAAAGTTCAGAATTTATTACCTCAAGATTATGTCAAGAGATTGAATTTTAGTAACTGGTTTCTTGAAAAAATTTGCGATGATAATTAATTTTCATTAAAAATTATATGGACCGATGAAGCTACCTTTACAAGAGGAGGAATTGTTAATCAAAGAAATTATCATGTATGTGCTCTTGAAAATCCCAGAGCTATTCGAGAGAATAGGTTTCAGAATGAATTTGCTATTAACGTTTGGCTTGGAATTTGGAAGGGATTACTGGTAGGACTATATTTTTTACCTGAAAGATTGAATGGAATCACATTTACACATTTTTTGGAGAACGACTTTTCTAATTATTTAGGTGACATTCCCTTACAACAGCGGATTGAAATGTGGTTCCAACTAGATGGATGTCCAGCTCATTATAGCAGAGCTGCTCGAGCTTGGCTCGATATAAATTATCCACAACGATGGATTGGACGTGGAGGAGTAGTACCTTGGCCTCCAAGATCACTTGATATGATTTCTTTGTATGGGGAACCTTGAAGCAGGAAGTTTATTCGGTGTCAATCAACTCAAGAGAGCAATTAAGAGACCGAATCATAGATGCAGTGCACCTAATATCATCAGAACTATGTTTAGCTGCAATTTATCAAGTGAGTGCTAGATGTAATTCTTGCATTGGTGCAAGAGGACAACATTTTGAGCAATATTTACATTAAAAAGAACATGACATAAATATAAATTTAAATAAATAAGTATAAAAATGAAAACTTGTTTTGTTTCTTTTTTTGCGATTTTCTCTAAAACTAAGCAAAAACGAGCAAATCTCTAAAGAACTTTTTGTCTTAGTCTTTCGGTCTCCTATAAGTTCCTGAAGTTTTGCCATTTAAATTCGGGACACCCTGTATATGATTGGTATGAAACCAAAGTGAACTTAGGGCCAGACCAATTTAATAAATTTGAATTTTGTAAATTACCTATTATTTGTTACTTATATGAAACATATAGTAAGGGAAAGTATTGCGATCATGAAAATTTTCGAATTCCGGTTTTCGATGGAAATACACATTTTGGGGTCCCTCGAGTTTAATTAACCAAGTCCTGCAAAAGGTGAGTGTGTGTGAACACAGTAGCTCAAAAACGATATACTGCATAAAACTTGAAATTTGGTAATTGAGGTAGATATATGCCCATCATGACAGCAAAAAATTCGTCTTTAATTGAGTAAACGTAGGGGGTACTTTATTTCATAAATTTTATCACATTATTATGTTTTTTGCAATTTTCTCAAAAACAGCTACAGCTTTGATTAAACTCATCATGTTTCTTAATAATTATATTTTAATTTAAAACTTTAGTTCTATAATAAATTGGAATAGAGATGAGAGATGGTCAACTGTTCTTCAATTACGATAGGTAAAATGATGGTCAGGATTTTCAGTTACAATGATATTTATTATGGTAAGCCAACGTTTCGATCCAACTTGTGGATCTTCATCAGGGCTACTGAGTCCAGGTGGATACTCCACCTGTGGGTATCCGGTGTACTCCACCGGTGGGTATCCACCTGGACTCAGTAGCCCTGATGAAGATCCACAAGTTGGATCGAAACGTTGGCTTACCATAATAAATATCATTGTAACTGAAAATCCTGACCATCATTTTACCTATCATAAATTGGAATACTATAGAACCTACACCCTATTTTTGGCCTTATCCAATTTTCATCACCGATAGTAGACCCTTAGAGCCGTGACTCCGCTCAATAAAAATATGCCCGCATCAACCCCCCTACTCTTTTTGATCTCATCCAATTAACATCACGGATAGTACCCCACCCTTAGAGCCATGACTCCGCTCGATTTTTTTTTTTCCTGATTTTTTTAAATTTTTCGATTAAATTAGCTCCTAGTCCATTCCCGTCCAACTGGTTAGCCTTTTAGGTATGTAATATCTTTGAAGTCTTAAAGCAGGGTTAAAGGAGCGGGTGAGGTCCGGTTACACCAATTTTTAAACAAATAACCGGCACCTACCCCCTATTTTTGGTCTCGTCCAATTTCCATCACCGATATTGAGCTTCCACCCTTAGAGCCATGACTGAGCTCAATTTTTTCTTTTTTTTTTTCTTTCTTTATGTAGTATATTGAAAACTTTGTTTCAGGGGTCTAAAAGGTCATTAACCTTTTTAAATAAGTTTCATTTTAAAAGTATTTGAAAAACTTATTAAGAAAAAGTTTGCTCAATAAAAGTTTTCAAATAACTTTATGAGAAAAGTTTTTCTTCAAAAAGTACAAGGTTCACCTAAACCTTTAGAGTAATTAAAATTAAAGTATGAGTTTAACAATAACTTTTTCATCCTGGGTTGTGATCATAAAAGTTTTTATCATAGGAAAAGAGGTTGTTTACTTTACTGTCGTTTATGTTGATGAATAATCCTATGATAGGATAATTAAAGGTATATTTATTCCTATCCTATTATTTCATTCTTCTCGAATCAAAACAAGTCTAATGTTCATTCATATCTCATTTTAGTATGAGAGCTTACTCACTTGTGAGTAAGCAGTTCACAAATTACGAAGGTGCGCAAAAAAACCGAGTGATTCAGAGTTTTTTCAAATATGTCTCAACAACTGTTGTGAAAGGATAATTAAAGATGTTTTTTTAACAAATTTGAAAAACCATTTATTTAGGTTCCATAAAAGTGTTTTTTACGAATTATATGACTGTAATAGTGACTTGAAGTGTAGCAAGAACAGATAAAAACCCATATCAGTAAAAATAAGCAAAGAAATGTTATTAGATAGCTGTGTAAAATGGGTGCAACTTCGAAATTTATTCTTGATGATTATAGGAGTAAATTAAAATGTTTTTAAATTGTTTTACTTGTTAAATTAAATGATGATTGTTGAATAATAATCTAAATATTTTTATATTGAGTACCACCGTATTGTTAAACATAATTTTGTAGTTTAAAAATAATACACATATTTACAAAATATTAAAAGTGTTTACAACGATTTTTAATATTATTCCCGCACCTACCCCCCTATTTTTGGACTCATCCAATTTCCATCACCCATAATTAGCTTCTACCCTTAGAGCCGTGGCTACGCTCGATTTTTTTTTTTTTTTTTTTTTTATTATTAAGATTCAAGTAGTCCTTTTTACTCTTTCGATATAATTGGCAATTTTTATACTGCCTAATACTCCGTTCTCGTTCAATTTGTATGCTTTCTAGGTTTGATAACTCAAGCCAGAAAATAGGGTTAAGGGGATGGGTTAGAGCGGTTACACCGATTTTTAATATTATTCCCGCACCTACCCCCTATTTTTGGCCTCATCCAATTTCCATCACCGATAATTAGCTTCTACCCTTAGAGCCGTGGCTACGCTCGATTTTTTTTACTTTCACTTACCTATATATGAAATATATAGTAAGTGGAAGTATTGCGATCGTGAAAATTTTCGACTTCCGGTTTTCAACGGAAATACACGTTTTGGGGTCCCCTGAGTCAAAATAACCAAGTCCCGCGAAATGGTGTGTGTGTGTGTGTGTGTGTGTGTGTGTGTGTGTGTGTGTGTGTGTGTGTGTGTGCGTGCGTGCGTGCGTGCGTGCGTGTGTGTGTGTGTATGTGAACAGACTAGCTCAAAAACTATAAACCGTGCGAACCTGAAATTGGGTATTTAGCACGTTAGCTGCGAAGCAAATAAACTGGGATTTTCGTTAACTGCGACGAGGGGTCAAATGACCCCATGCTACCACACCGCTAAACTGCGTCAAGGGGCTGATTGACCCCTTGTCCCTTAGACATTAAAATTAACTCTCTGTAAACATTGATGAATGTTTTAAAGTGAAATCCATTTTTTTTACAAATACTTGACGTACTAGAATTCGTAACAGAAGCAGGGTTGAATTCTGTTGCTTCTGAATATATTTTTTTATTACTTATTTTTTCCACAACATCTGTGTTATACTAACAGTAATTTTTTTCTTTCCTTTTACGTTCAATCATAAAATGTTTACTATATGGTTTTAATTTACTTAATTGTCAGCATATATAATTCATGAAAGGAAGAATTCAGATATCAAAAATAAAACCAAACCTATGTTTTAATTATAAATAAATGAACATAGGTGTAGCTTTCGTGTATTTAAAAAAATAAACCTAATTATTACAAATTAAATTATTAAAAAAAATAACATGTGAAAACTACATTTTATAATGTTTATCATTGAAGCACTGCAAGCAAAGAGACGGTTGTCGGCTCAGTCGTCGTAGTATGTCCGGACCTTCTTCACCTTTTTTTGGGCTTCTGCACTGCTCATAGCTGTTCTTAGCTTTTCATAACAGCCCGAACATTTCTTCCTTATATGAATCATAACTATCTTCAAAACTTGAACTAGTTCCTTCATCTTTGCTTGAAGTTGAATTCCGCTATGAAAGGACTAAATCGGCAAGTTTCTTACCACGTGAATACGTATCGAAATTATTTACTGAATCGAGACAAATAAATGAGAGCTCAGGTGTCAAAAATACTAAGTAGAATCAGTCGAAGAACAAGAAAGGAAGGTGAATCTGTGATTCACCCTTAGATAAATGTGATTCACGGAAAATTACTGTCGCTTTCACCGCTTTCAAACATTTAAGGAAATAGAAAAAATATTTTTTATTTACATATTCATTAATATTTGATATAATATGCTAAAACAATAGTAAGATGAAGTGTAATGAGCATTAAAAGACCAAGGGGTCATTTGACCCCTTGCCGCATTAAGGAAAACATTTAAACTATAATGCGACAAGGGGTCAAGTGACTCCTTACTTTTTTTTCGATATATAAGTAGTATTAAGTAGTGCATTATAAAAAAAAAATAAAAAATCTGAAAAATATTAAAACAGGATGCGTGACAAGCATCGCAGTTAATGGCTCGCAGTAAAGGAAGCCACCGCAAGGGGTCAAATGACCCCTCGTCGCAGTTAACGTGTTAGAGTATGTATAAGCCCGCGATGTGACAGCAAAAATTTCATCAAATTTGCTCAAAGGGAGGGGGTACTTTATTTAATAACTTTTTAAGTTTTTTACGATTTTCTCAAAAACGGCTCTAACGATTTTGATTAAACTGAGTATTTGAACTATTCATATGCCTGAAATATGACTGTAAAAATTTCATCAAAATTGATCAACCGGATGGGGGACTTTACTTAATAAATTTTGTATCATTTTCACATGTTTTTTTTATTTACTCAAAAACGGTTTTAACGATTTTGATCAAACTGAGTATTTGATCTATTTATATGCCTGAAATATGACTGTAAAAATTTCATCAAAATTGATCAACCGGATGGGGGACTTTACTTAATAAATTTTGTATCATTTTCACGGTTTTTTTTTTTTACTCAAAAACGGCTTTAACGATTAACAAAAATAAGATATGAATGTAGAAAAATGTGTGACTTTGGGAAATGATATTTAGCAAAACACGACAATTTCTAATCTAAGTAAGTTGGTAAGTGAAAGTTGTGTGTTGCGCGCACGCACCAGATTTTTTTTTTATTATTATTAAGATTCAAGTAGTCCTTTTTACTCTTTCGATCTAATTGGCAATTTTTATACTGCCTAACACTCCGTTCTCGTTCAATTTGTATGCTTTCTAGGTTTGATAACTCAAGCCAGAAAATAGGGTTAAGGGGGTGGGTTGGAGCGATTACAACGATTTTTAATATTATTCCCGCACCTACCCCCTATTTTTGGCCTCATCCAATTTCCATCACCGATATTTAGCCTCTACCCTTGGAGCCGAGGACTACGCTCGATTTTAATTTATTTTTTTAAAATATTATTAAAATAAATGTTTGCATTTCCAAAATTATTTTCTTTGACTAAAATCTTTTTTTGAATAAGTTTCAGAATAACTTTTTGAAATGAACTTTTATGCAAAAAGTTATTTGGAAAAAAGTTTTGAGATAACTTTATCAAAAAGTTTTCATAATGTTCAATAAAAACTTCAAGTAGGGTAAAAAAAAAAATATATATATATATATAAGTTTAACTTAAACTTTTTAAAATAAAAGTTAACTTATATTTTCATTATCAAACTTGATAAGAAGTCATTATCAAACTTGATAATGATTGGCCTATATTTAAAGGAAGACTAAGCAGCTACTTTACTATAAATTCGATAAAAGATGAAGATACTAAACGAGCCCTAATTCTTAATACTTGTGACGAGGCCGCATATAAATTAATTTTGGGTTTGTGTTTACCAAAAAAACCGGATGATTTAACATACTCTGAGCTTATCTCAAAGGTTGATAGACATTTTAAGAAATCAGATGCTGGATTTAGTGCGCGATATCGATTTTATAACTCACACCGAGAAAATACCGAATCGATTCCGGATTGGTTGGCTAGGGTTCAAAGTTTAGTGAGTCGTTGTTTTTTTGAAGATCAAGAATTTAAAACTATGGTTAGGAATAGATTCATTATGGGAATGGGAACAAACAAAATAATGGACAGGTTATTTGAAGAAGAGGTTACCTCACTAACCCTTGAAAAGGCTTTCAAAATTGCATTAAACAAAGAAGCTACCTCTCACTCGTACGATTTGGAAGAGGTTAGCTTGACAACTCGGGAAGATTGTCGTGCACAGCAAGTTAGAGGTACACCTTGTCAATGTTGTGGCTATAAAAATCATATAACACTAAATTGTAAGTTTAAAAATGCAATTAGCTTTGCGTGTGGCCAACAAGGACACCTCAGAAGAGTTTGCTCGAGGAAAGGAAAACCAATAAAGGTTAGTAGATCAACAAATTTCGTGGAAAATAAATCAAAGAAAAATGACGGAGATACCAACTTTGTTATAGAAAGGTCTTCCATGAATGTTGCTGTTGGCTCGACCAACGGCAAGGGTTACCCGAAGGACCAGAAGCTACAAAATGAAGACCCGCTCTATAATGTTCATGTAGGTAAAGGGATTTCTTCTTTTGATATTCGAGTGTCAGTAGAAGGGGTATCAGTAATCTTTTCGGTAGATACGGGTTCTTCTTTAACTTTGATGCCTCTAGAGTTATTTCGAAAAAAGTTTAACCACATAAAATTGCAGGAGACAAATAAATGTCTGGTCACATACTGTGGTTCAACGTTTTATCCAATAGGTAGATGTGAAGTAAGTGTTAAACTTAACGAAAAAGTTCTTGTGGATCAACCTTTATACATTGTAGATACTAAGGGTCCCCCACTCCTTGGTAGGGATTGGTTTTCGATATTAAACTTGAAAATTGACAATAGTAAAGTTTTAAGTAATTTTCAGGTACAGACGGTAGATTCAGCGAGTTGCATAGAAGAATTAAAATATAAGTACCCCACAGTTTTTACCGAGGAAATAGGCAGGTTTAATAGGGGTCAAATCAGTATTAATTTGAAGCCAGATGCAAAACCGAAATTTGTTAGAGCGAGACCATTACCTCATGCAATGAAACAATTGATAGAAGGGGAGTTGGACCGATTAATGCAACAAGATCTTATTGAACCTGTAGACTATAGCCCATGGGGGTCACCTATTGTCCCAATATTAAAAAAAGGGGGGGAAAAAAGCAGTTCGGATTTGTGGGGATTATAAAACAACTATAAACCCATGTATTGAAATTGATCAACATCCATTACCCCGCATTGATTCCTTATTCGAAAATTTTCAGGGATGTGTCGTTTTTTGTAAATTAGATTTACGAAGTGCTTATCAACAGTTTGCGTTGGATAAAAAAAAGTCAGGAACTGCTTACTATCACCACTCACAAAGGTTTGTTCCGTTGCAAAAGGTTGTGGTTTGGCGTAGCCAGTGCACCTGCAAAATTTCAGAAATGAATGGATAGTGTCTTGCAGGGGCTAGCGGGAACAGGCTGGTTTTTAGATGATATATTGGTAGGTGCGGCTGACAATGAGACAATTACCTCATGCAATGAAACAATTGATAGAAGGGGAGTTGGACCGATTAATGCAACAAAATATATTGGTAGGTGCGGCTGACAATGAGACAATTACCTCATGCAATGAAACAATTGATAGAAGGGGAGTTGGACCGATTAATGCAACAAAATCTTATTGAACCTGTAGACTATAGCCCATGGGGGTCACCTATTGTCCCAATATTAAAAAAAGGGGGGGAAAAGCAGTTCGGATTTGTGGGGATTATAAAACAACTATAAACCCATGTATTAAAATTGATCAACATCCATTACCCCGCATTGATTCCTTATTCGAAAATTTTCAGGGATGTGTCGTTTTTTGTAAATTAGATTTACGAAGTGCTTATCAACAGTTTGCGTTGGATAAAAAAAGTCAGGAACTGCTTACTATCACCACTCACAAAGGTTTGTTCCGTTGCAAAAGATTGTGGTTTGGCATAGCCAGTGCACCTGCAAAATTTCAGAAATGCATGGATAGTGTCTTGCAGGCGCTAGCGGGAACAGGCTGGTTTTTAGATGATATATTGGTAGGTGCGGCTGACAATGAGACGCTGCTTATACGACTAGAAGCAGTCCTTAAACGATTACGAGATGTAGGGCTAACTTTAGCAGAAGAAAAATGTGAGTTTTTCAAATCATCGGTAATATATTTAGGGGTCAGAATCGACAAAGAAGGGCTACATTTAGCAGAAGATAAAATAAAGGCGATTGTCGATGCTCCACATCCCACTTCGGTCAGTGAACTACAATCGTTTTTGGGATTTATCAACTATGTTATTCGGTTTATCCCCCATGCAACTGATTTATTACATCTGTTGTATCAGCAGCTGCATAAAAATTGCGTTTGGAATTGGAACAATGACTGTGAGGAATCCTTTAAGCGGTTGAAGCAGATTGTAGCATCTCCTATAGTTTTAGCTCATTATAACCCTGACTTGCCCCTCACGCTTACGGTGGACGCTTCTGAATGCGGTATTTCTGCAGTATTATCCCAAGTATTTCCGGAGGGCGAGAGGCCTTTGGCTTTTTCCAGTCGAACTTTGACGCGTCATGAGAGAAATTATTCACAATTGTATAAAGAGGCACTTTCAATCATATTCGGTTTGAAAAAATACCATGTTTATCTATTTGGAAGACATTTTTCTTTGATTTGTGACAATCAACCCTTAGTTCACATCTTGAGCAGAAAGAAACCGATTCCCACAATGGCCGCCAGTCGATTGCAGAGGTGGGCTCTGTTCTTGGCTGGGTATGATTACGAAATTTGTCACATAAGTTCAAAAAAAAACTTTGCTGATTGGTTATCAAGGGCACCTCTACCTGCTGCTGAAGGAGAGAATACTCTCGAGGAGGCAAATGATGAAGTATTTTTAAATTATGCAGGCAACAATGAAGATTTGCCAATTCTTTATCATGATGTTTTAAATGCCACCAAAAAAGATAAAGAGTTGGTTAAAGTGATAAATTTTCTGAAGAACTCCTGGCCGCAGAACATTGATGAGACCTTAAGTGCTTATTTCAAGAAACGCCACGAATTGCATCTGGAAGGAGGCTTATTGATGTGGGGATATAGGGTGGTCGTACCCAAACAGCTGAGACAGAGAGTTCTGGAAGACCTCCACCGATCGCATCGAGGTATAGTAAAGGTTAAGTCTTTGGCAAGATCTTATGTGTGGTGGCCTAAATTGGATAAGGATATTGAAGATTATAAACGGAATTGCCAAGTATGTTAGATAGCAAAGGCGATCCACCAAAGGCTCCAATGATCCCGTGGACATGGCCTGGAGGCCCCTGGGAGAGATTACATATCGATTATGCGGGACCAATTGGAGGTAAATATTACCTGATTGTTTTGGACGCTTATTCTAAATGGGTTGAGGCCATTCCTTCCAGCAGTATGACAGCCGTTGCTACGATGAAGATTTTTAGAGATTTATTCACACAATTCGGTGTACCTAGACAGCTTGTTTGTGATAATTATTCTTCTTTCTACTCCAAAGAATTTGTTTTATTTCTTAAGGGGAATGGCATTGAGCAAAAATCAGGCGCCCCGTATCATCCAGAAACCAATGGAGCAGCAGAGAACGCTGTCAAAACAGTAAAGCGTGCAATCCGAAGTTTAATATTATCGTCATCGTCAAAAGAAAAAGATTTATCAATTTTTTTGATGGACTACCGTAATTCCGTTCATTGTATAACAGGTAAAGCACCAGCTGAGCTCCTTCTCGGAAAACTATTGAGGACTCGATTGGATTTACTTCGCGCCGATCCGGTAAGTAATACTGTTCACAAAAACCAAGGCAAACAGGTTGAGTATGCCAGAGGAACAAGAAGGGTTAATTTTAGATTGAAGGACAAGGTGTGGGTAATGGACTTTAGGTGTCCTAGAAGAACTTGGAAGAAGGCGATAATTCAAGAAGTGCTCGGACAGAGACGATTTCGCGTGTATGTCCCAGAATTATTTTGGATTAGGCACGCAGATCAACTATGCGAGAGGAAGGAAGAGGAAGAGAATACAGATGTTATAGAAGACAAGATCAACTCGAGGAGACAACCAACCCCAAGGAATACAGATGTTATAGAAGACAAGATCAACTCGAGAAGACTACCAACCCCAAGGGACATGGGACAGGCGAGTGAAAATGTTAGAGCTGATCCAGAGCCTCTAAGGTCGCCTCGGCCTGTTAGAAACAATCGTCCACCTAGACGTTTAATTGAAGAAATTTGAATCAATATTTTCTTTTATATCTTATTTCCTTTTTTTTTTTTTGAGGGGGAAAATTGTAATATTTTTGTATTTTTTTAATGATTTAATTTTATCACCTGTTTTGGATATATATGTTAACGGGATAAGGAAGTTGTGAGTCAGTTTATATAATGTAATGATTAGTGTCCGACCGAAACCAAAATTTTAGCCGAAACCGAATTTCGGCCATAAACCTAGTTTCGGGCCGAAACCGAAACCAAAACTGATTTACGTGTCTATATATAATACATATGTGTGTAATATGTCTAGTTTGGCAATAATATCAATGAAAGCCTATAAAATAAGAGAAATTTAACTCAATTATTCATTTAATAAGTGAGCTGGTATACAAAAGAGGTAAAACAGCTGTATTAGTTATAGGTTAAAGGATCGAATCCCGGCCCCCTCCTTCCTAGTACGGCTGGTCCCCGTGGGATTTTAGACCATACACCTTCAACTAGTACAGCCCTAAAAGTTGAAATAATCTTGAAATAACAGGCTGATATTAATAAAAATTCATATTATCATGTCTAAATAATAAATAATATGGTAAAACTTTGCCATAATAAAGCCGATTACTATTCTTTACACTTAATGTAAAGAATTCTGTATGAAAAGCATGCTTTCATTACATGTCAAGACTTGATTTGATTTATGAGGTCATTTCTGTTTGTCACTATCAATTTTTTGTCTCCTCACCCAACTTAAGGTTTTCGATCAATTAAAGATATCAAAAGAATGAAAAAAATCTATGTTCTACCGAAATACAATAAAAGTGTAATAAACTAAAACAACAGATACCTCCCAATATTAAATCCAAGGGTGTTAAATGCCATGAAAGAGATCGAGCTTACAAACTGAAATCGTGTAGTCCAACTTTCTTCTTGGAAATATCAGACACAGGCTAGTTTCGGCCTGGCCGAAGATTCGGCCGATTTTTGGCCGAAACCGAAATAGCGGCCAAAACCCGGTTTTTCGGCCGAAACTGGTCGAAACCGAAACTTCGGTCGGTCACTAGTAATGATGCAATAAAAAGAGTTTTTGTTATAAAGTATCAAGTCCTTGATTAAATACATTATAATAGGTAAGTGAAAGTAATAATTAAATAAATATAGATAAAGCTATTATCTGTGAATTTTCTAAATTGCGTTTGAACAATTGAAACATGGAAATGCAAAAGGGTAAATTTTCAATGTTCTTCAATTTTTCTTTAATATTCATGTCATACTTTTCTCTTCTCTACGATAAGAGCTTTATATTTTGGCTTCCAGATAACTTATCCTTCCTGTTGCCTCAAACTATTCCCTTTTTGATAATTTAAATAATTTATTAAAATTTCTTTTTGCTTGTAGACAATCAAACAGAATTGAATATTTTAAGTTTATATCATCTGTTGGTCACATATCGTCTCTGTGGCCCAGATAAATAAACTCCAGGAATAAACTCAGCCTCTATACATTGGGTACCCTTATTAGAAAAATTAAGGGGGAAAATCCTGGTGGTCGACATCCGAATTATCTGCAAATGTTGCAGCTGCAAATTTTGTCTAAGAGATCTTGCTGTTCCTTTTGTTTTTCTTCAAACTTACTCATCATAGTGCATAGTAAATTCCGCACATCACTTTTTATAGTTTTATTAATTTTAAATGATGAAACTCCGTTATAAGCGTATATGAATTGTTTACAATTTTTTATGACGGGTGACATGACAAAATGACATAGATGGAATGTTACCATGCAAAAAGTTTCAATTAAAGTTAGGCTCAACTGACGGGGATAACTTATCAAGTGATAATTGATCAGTTATCGAGCGGGATGAAAAATGATTAAATCACTAAAGTGACTTTTAAAAAATAGGGGTTGGTGACGGAAGGGTGAAAATTTAGGGTTGTATTTATTTTTTAATGCATTATAAAAAAAAATAAATATAAAATAAAAATGTTAGGGGTGGAAAACCCTTATCACCAGGGCCTGGATTTTTATGCAATTGCATATTTTGTTTGCGTGCTTCTTTAAAATATCGGACCAGATATCATTACAAATTAGAGTATGCAGATCTAATTGGTCAAGTTTTATTTTGCATATTTGATTATAACTGCATATATTTGCATATTTTGATGATCTAATAAAGTATTAATTTATTTATGTAAAATTTTCGGACTTTTCGACAACCTGGTCATTTTCCCCCTATATCTAATAAAGTAAACAATATATTAAGAAATATAAAAGTAATATCCAACGTGGGAGCTAAGATTCCCAATTTCGATCAGGGTTATTCCCCGTAAATAAGACTAATTCTTCTTTGAAATAATGATTACAGGGATTCCTGACTTTCCAACTCCTTTTTAAGTAAAGAAAAATATAAATCGCATACCAGGCAATGTTGGAGGAACTTTGAAAAAAAAATGGAAGACGTTTCATGAAAAATTCAGGGCTTAAAATCCTGGAAAATATAAATAACTGCTATGTAATGGGGGTTAATTTATTATTGTTTTTAATTAAGAAGTAATTAATGATTTAATGGGATGTCAGAGAATTTTTTAGGGAATGCCCAAACTAATAAAGTATTTACTTCCCCTTATTACATACAATACCTTCCCCTTTTGATGATAAAATATAAATATGATTCCTCTTTTATGAATCAAAAGATAATAGAATTTTAAGAATTGGATTCCTCTCTCAAAGGCATATGTGGGGCAATGTAATGTTGCATGCATATAATATAAATAGGTATATTTATGATTAAAATAGATAAAAAACTGCATAAGTATTTATGGTAATATTACTATTAATAATTAAAAAAAATGTATTAACTATTTGTTTATTAATATCAAAGCAAAGTAACAAACATTTTAAATATTTATTATGCATCTTTAAAAGAATTAAATGAGACTTTAATTAAATTGATGATTAACACTTACAACCATTAGCTTACAACCATTACACATAAGATATAACAGACAAATAAAATAAATATGATTTAACCAAATGCAAAAATATACTAAAACTACTATATTACAAAATAATCAAACATATATACATATTGGGTACTCATCTAGATACTCCCAGGATCTATGACAGCTCTCTTCACTATTGCAACCTCTGATAGATCAATTAACCAATAGCGCCAAATGATGGTTTTAAGTCTTGTCAACTTGACACTCATCTTTAAAACACTAACTTGAAACACTTAATTTCATTTATAAATTTTTTTTTTTTAAATTCTCAAATACTCTTTTAAGCTCACCATGGATTACCATGTTAATTAAAAATTCACTAATGATACATTCTATGTCCTGAAAGGACACCCTATCACTCCTCATCAGGACTGTCCAAAGTTATAACCAAAAGTACATGTTGACCGTACGAAGTCACATTCAAGAGTCACCCACTGGAACATTCCTTACCTCACCCTCACCTAAAGAATGGAGGGGGAAATATTCCTCCACTGACAAATTTATTAAAATGAAAACAAAAATGATATATCTGTAGGTTCTCTACCAGGGAAAACACGTGTAAACTTTAATTTGCATGGTTCTCGTTATTAAGATAGTAATTAATGAAAAACAGATAGCGTGGGGACTATATTCTATTTTAACGGCTTTAATTTTAGTGGTCGAAACGGCTCTACTCTGGTAAACAAAAACAGGATGTCTTGAA